>APFE031247352.1:167802-216036 GCA_000404065.3 Pinus taeda | reverse complement strand
AATTTTGCTTTATTAGCCAAGGCTGAATTTGAACCATCATGTTTTGAAGATGCATGTACTAATGATGTTTGGATGCAAGCCATGCAAGAAGAAATGAATTCCATTCAAAGGAATGACACTTGGAAGTTGACAGAGCTTCCACATGACAAGAAAAATATTGGCACCAAATGGGTCTATAGGACTAAATTTAACAGTGATGGGAGTGTTGAAAGACACAAAGCAAGATTAGTTGCTAAAGGATTCACACAGAAGTATGGAATTGATTATGAAGAGACATTTGCACCAGTAGCAATACAGGAGACCATTAGAATGTTGATTTCATTAGCAGCTCATAAAAAATGGAGCATACATCATATGGATGTGAAAAGTGCCTTCTTGAATAGGTACTTAGAAGAGGAAGTATATGTGGAGCAGCCACAAGGTTTTGATTTGGAAGAAATTGGAGAAAAACAAGTTCAACCTACAGTGATTTATTGTGATAATGTAAGTGCCATCAAGTTAGCAAAGAATCAAGTTCATCAAAGCAGGAAAAAACATTCTAACCTGAAATATCACTTCATTAGAGATTTGGTGCAGAAGAAGGATATTGAATTAAAACATATAAATACCCAGCATCAACTAGGAGATATCTTCACCAAAGAAGCTGCAAAAGATCAGTTTTTGGCAATACGAGATAAGATAGTAAATCCTCATTAATCATTAAGGGGAAGTGTTGGGAATAATGCTTAATTAGCTATGTAAAATGCTGACAAAGTAGCAAGCAGATTTTGTGTTCACTGCAAATTAAAGCAGCAGATTGTTAGGGTGGTGAGTGTTATAAATTAGCTGTAATGCCAGTAGATTTATTTTAGAGTTGATTTTAGTAATAGTTTTACTATATAAGAATGTAGTTAACAGTTGAATTAAATATATGAGATTTGAAGCATTTTTTAGCTCACACAGTCACTGTGTTTTTTAATTGTTTTATTTATTTTTATATGTATTTTTCTTCATAGTACTGTTGGCTTCTCAATTGGGTTGAAATAATTCATTTCATATTCTACAAACAAGTGAAAGAAGGTTTAGTTGAATAAAACTTAAGTTAGATGTTAGAATTTTGTGATCCATATTGCATATGAGAATGCCTTTTACATTAATCACATCATTAGGATTTGGTCGACATTTCAAACCAAATAATGTGGTTCATCCTCAGTACAAAGGTGAAAAAATCAATCAATCCTAAAGAATAAATAGTAGGTTTGAAATAATATTTAGTTATAAACTAACCTTTGGAAGTTAGTTTATTATATATATATATATATATTATATATATATATATATATATATATATATATATTATATAATATTATAGAAAAAATTAATAAAGTCAATAATATTATAAATGGTTAAATTGTTATAGAAATTGTTAGAATATTCATTAGAATAAGTTTAATATTTTTATTAGTAAATTAATTAATTAAAATTTTAAAAATTATATTAAGAATTTAGGTATTTTAGAATAAGAAAATTCATTAAAATAAGCAATATATTTATATCAAAATGAATTGAATTAATAAAAACAAATAATTAAAATTAAAATTGTATCAAGAATTTATGTAATTTTTAATCAATAGTATAAAATAAATAAATAAAATAAAAAGGGGGTAAAGAGGGGGGAGATCAAGAAGAGAGGGTTGGAATCCAACTCCTACTTAATTTCCAACCATCATCCCTAGTTGGATTGATTTCATGCTTCTCAATCTCAATAGCCTCTCTTACCTTCCTATGGCGGATGTGATCAACCCTTGTAAGGAGACATGGTGCTTGGATTTTTCTGCATGTTCAACTAGAGTTGATGAGTAGGAACAGTTCTGCCTAATGTTTGTTGCATGCTCTTGGATTCTCTGGTTAATGGAGCAACCAATGTCTCCAATGTAGGGAATGCCACTCGAACAAGGGATCGAGTAGACCCCTTTCATGTCTTTAGGGTCTAGAGGGTCCTCAATAGATCTAAGATAATTTCTAATGGTATTAAGGGGTTTGAACGAAGCGAAAAATCTATCCTTTTTAAGAATATGGGAAATATTGTCAATGGTCCCTTGGATAAATGGAATCTACACTTTAGAGATATGATCATCACGAGCAAGCTTCACTCTAGATTCTTTACGGACTCTTTGAAAATCCTTTTGGCCTTGAGTTCCTTTATAGCCATTATTTCAAAAGCTTTTAGAATATGGTATTTTTCCTCCTTAAGGTGATTCTCATCATAGATTCTCAAGGCACGGGTGGCAAGGGTGCTAGGGACGTGAAATTTTTGCGTCAGAAAATGATGAGAATTGGCATGAAGATATTGATCCATGTGAGTTTTTTTGCGAAAAGATTGATGAGAAATAAGACAATCATTCATTCTATAAAGAAGGATGTCAATGAAAGGAAGACACTCGTTTACCTCAACCTCCATTCTGAATTTGAGGGATTTTGATTGAGAATTAAGATAGTTAAGAAACAAATCTAATTTCTTACGACCATGGGGCCAAATGACGCAAGTATCATAAACAATCCTATTCCATATTTTAGGGCAAAATTGAGTGGAGGCTAATGCCTTAGTCTCAAAATATTCCATGAATAAGTTAGTAGCTATAGGGGAAAGAAGAGAACCCTTCGCTACCCCACAAGTTTGTTAATAGAATTTGCCTTGGAAACTAAAAAAGTAGAGGTGAGACATAGGCTAACCAATTTGGCAGTGTCATTGTTAGTGATATGATTTATGATATCAATGGCCTCTTGAATAGGGATTTTGGTATAAAGGGAAACAACATCAAAGATTACTCAGAAATCCCATGGGTGTAGTGTAATATCTTTCCATTCTTTAACAAAGGAAGCATAGTCCTTAATGAAGGAATGAGTGTGAAAAAAAAGAGGTTTGAGCCTTTCAACCAAGAATTTTGCGAGAATATAAGTAGGCCCACCTATTGTGTTAACAATAGGTCTCAAAGATACCGCACTTTTATGAATCTTTAGACGGCCATAAATTCTAGGGGTGAGGGGATTCCTTTCAATAAGATTTTATAGAGAGATTTAAGGGAATTAATCAATTTAATGGTGGTAATTACTTCTTTAGTAACTATTTTAATTAGATTCTTATCAAGCTTGATGTAAATAAAACTATTGTAAAGATGGTCTACCATTTTTTTAACACAGTCAGATTTATCTAGAATGACGATGACTCCACCTTTGTTAGATGTATGTATGACATTCTCGAGGTTATCCTTTAAGGCTTTAAGGGAAAGAAATTAATTTTTGCTAATGTTTCTTTTGGGAGGCTTATGCTTCCTCAGAACAATAGAAAAATCTTGCCTAATAACCCATGGTTTTCGCTAGTAAGCTTTGACGTTGTTTTCCTTTATACCAAAATCCCTATTCAAGAGGCTATCACTAACAATGACACAACCAAATTGGTTGGCCTTCGCCTGACCTCTACTTTCTTCAGTTTCCAAGGAGAATTCTATGAATATACCTGTGGGGTAGTGATGGTTCTCCTCTTTCCCCTATAGTTTCTAACTTATTCATAAAATATTTCAAGACTAAGGCCTTAACCTCTTCTCAATTTCACCGTAAACAATGGAAGAAATTTTTTTGATGATACTTGCATCATTTGGCCCCATGGTCACCATAAATTAAATTGTTTCTTAACCATCTTAATTCCCAATCAAACTCCAATAAATTCATGATGGAGGCTTAGGTGAATGTGTGTCTTCCTTTCCTTGACATCCTTCTCTCTAGAATGATTGATGGTTCTATTTCTCACAAGTGTTTCACAAAAAAAATCACGCAGAATAATATCTTCATGCCAATTCTCATTATTTTATGGCCCAAAAATTTGGGGGCCTTAGAACTCTTGCCACCCGTGCTTTGAGAATTTATGATGAGAATCACCTTGAGGAGTAAAATTTTCATCTTATAAAAGCTTTTGAAAATAATGGCGATAGCATAACTCAAGGCCTCAAGGATTTTCAGAGAGCCATTAAAGAATCAAGGGTTAATCGTACTCATGATGATCATATCTCTAAGGTATAGCTTCTATTTATCTAAGGGACCACTAACATGATTGCTCATATTCTTAAAACTAATATAGTTTCTGCTTTGTCCAAACACCTTAATACCACTATATATTCTCTTAGATTTCTTAAGGACACTATAGACCCTAAAGATATGAAAGGGGTCTACTCGATCCCTTGTTCGTGTGGGACTCCCTAGATTGGATAAATTGGTCACTCCATTAACCAGAGAATCCAAGAGAATGCAACAAACATTAGGCACAATCATTCATGCTCATCAACTCTAGTTGAACATGCGGAAAAATCCAAGCATCATGTCTGCATTGAGGATTTCAGAGTCATTTTGAGGGTTGATCACTTCCACCATAGGAAGCTAAGAGAGACTATTGAGATTGAGAAGCATGAAATCAATCTCAAAAGGGATGATGGTTGGAAATTAAGTAGGAGTTGGATTTTGACCCTCTCTTCTTGATTTCCCCTTGTCCCACCACCCTCCCTTTTTCATTTTTTATTATTGATTGAAGATTATATAATTTTTTAACACAATTTTAATTAATTGTTTTTTTTTTAATTCAAGTTTAATATAAATAGCTTGCTTCTTTCAATTAATTTTCTTATTCTATCTACTTAAATTCTTAATATAATTTTTTAATTTTTTTAATTTATTAATTAAAAATATTATAAATATTCTAATATTTTTCTACACAATTTAACCCCTTTATATATTATTAACTTATTTAATTGATTCTTATAATATTATAAATGAATTTATATTATAAATTTATATATATATTATATTCTATATATTGTATATATTAATATATATATATATATATATTAACTAATTATATAGGCTAGTTTATAACTAAATATTATTTTAATTAATTCAATAACTAATTTTAATGGGATGCATTTTTGCTATTTATTCTTTAAGATTGATAGTCTAAACTTACACCAAATCCTAATGATGTGATTAATCTAAAAAAACATTCTCATTTAAAATGTACTGGTTAAAATCATCAAATCACTTCATAATCACAATCACAATCAGGTTCGAGGTCAACACAATGTTCACCGCATGTGGAGCTCTATCCTTAACCATCAAAAGTATTTAATCATAAGCCAAAAAAAAATTTACCATCTACAAAATATGTCTACATCTTATTTCATTCTTATTCTTTGTTCTAAAATACATTTGGCCTTCATTATTGTAGTTTTAATTTCCAGGTATGAACATTTTTAGAGTTTCATAATTACCTCTTCTTATCAGCCTAAATTTTCAATATTGGAGTTTTGATAAATTGATAATATTCTCTATGATTGTTGTATTGGAGCAAAACTTTCAAACCTGTTAAAAACAAAAGATTCCCAAGTTAGCAAGGAAGTCTGGTGCTTAGGAAATTTGAAAAAATGCTAAAATACCATGTATTGTGTATTAATTGGAAAGATGAGGAATGGAAGGAAATAAGTAAAGACAGGAAACTTGGCATTTTATCTCCAAATGTTGATCTCCTGTTAACAAAGTTTGTGTTATATTTTATGTTTTAACCTGGTATATGTTGGTTACAGCGAAGCTCTAATAACCAAAACGTTTAAAAAAAAATTACGATTTTTCCATTAAGCAAGGATTGTAAAGAGGTCAAACCACACATAGATAATTTTAGAGATCAACAAATGGAAATCTGTTGAAGTTATAATTTCCCCTGTGCGTGGGAGGCCAGCAGTTAAGGCGCGCGGGTCTGCAGTCAATGCACCCCGAAACCACCACATCAAACCTAAAACCGGCGGTAAGTTATCGCACCACTCACTGGCGTAAAGTGGTTTCCGGACTAAGGGCTCCGATGCAATTTGGTGCAGCCACGTGGATTGCCATGACGTCAGCCTCAAGCACTTTTCGGAAGGTAACGCTCAGTCATCTCACCCCTTCCGATATTGATTTCTTCCGTCCAATTTGCTCGTGCATCCTCCGCCGTTGATCGCTCCAAGGTGCATACGGTCAACATTAAAATATTGCGTGAGTAAGGTTTGGTCAACTTACCCCATCCGATATGCGTCCGATCAAAAGGGAATGCTGTCCGCCGTCCGATCGCAAGGAAGGTGCATACGGGGTCAGGTGAAATAAATGTTGCGTGGTGTAATGTTATTGCCCATACCTTATGTTAAAGGGTTGACATTTTCTTTGGTAAAGTATTTAATGTTTTACGGCATGTAATATTTGTTTTACGGAAGCATGGGCGTATTTACTTACGGTATGTAAGTTTTATTAAATAGCATACCAACCGCATGAGTGTTGACCTCCAGTTATTATATTGCACACGGGGAGGTGAAAACCTTGGTTCGTCGCACCCAATGAAAACCAAGGGAAATGTAATATGAAAAGCGTAGCAGAGCGCGAAGTTTGTTGTTGAGTATGTTCAAGTGAAAACATACAACAGTGTGTAAAAAAAAGAACAGGGGTTTTATGCAGCTGTGTATGAAGACCAAAAAAATGCAGCAGCGTGAATTTTGGTAATGTAAGAAAAACACAGGATTGTAATGCAATGTCTGTAATGTAAAAAAAATGCAGCAGCAGCGTAAAGATTTATTTTGTTTGTAATGTAATGTAAGAAAAAGAATGCACGGCAGTGCAAGAGAAGAAGAAGTGAAAGAAGAAAAACCATGGGCAAGTATGTGAAACCATGAATTGTTTCACACAGCAGTGAAAAGGTAAATGTGTAAATCCCTGTGATTTTTGTTTTCACACAGCAGTGAATGTAAATGAAATTTTTACACACAGTGGTGTAAAAATTTCAAAGGAGACAGAGTAATTTCTTTTGTATGTTTTGGTGAATCCTCTGAGTGAAGAGGTATGAATATGTCTTAGTAAAGTTTCTCAGGTGAAACAGAGTTTTGGTTGAATGTTGTTTTTGGTAAATCCCTCTCAGCAAAGAGGATGAATATGTATTAGTGTGTTTATTTTAATGAATGGAAATCTTTTATGGTGGTGAAATACTCTGTTTTCAGCTATTTTTTCAAAATGGTCCTCTGTGCAAAAAGATCCTGGAGCAAAGGAAACAGAGCATTGCCTCTGTGTTTTATATTTCGTGGTTTTGGTATTTTCCCATTGCAAACAGCAAAAATACCCAACAAAATCTTGATTTAACAATGAGGCCTAGAATATTTGACAAAGGTAAGAATAATACTTACCTGTGGAAAATCCTTAAAGAGCACCTTTATCAACAATAAATAGTGTTTAAGATGGTAAATAATTTTCGCTAGCCGCAATTTGTATTTCTCAATCATATTTAAACTCATAAATTCATGAGGCGTTGTCTCCGGAGGCTTGCAATAGCTTATCTTTCTCTAGAGGGCAAGAGAAAGGACTACACATACCTAGGGAATTTCATAGGAATAATTCTGCTAAGCAACCGTTTGGAAGTGGGTTGATATCGTCGCAATTATGTCATGACAATGGTGGTGAAAATGAGCACATAATGTTTACAATTATGCATGGATTACGAATTTGATATAAATAGGAAATTAATCTAACTTTTTAATGTATTACGTAAGAAGGTAATTTTTTTAGATGAAAAAAAAAAAAATCAGGATTTTTCTATATTAAGATAATATAAAACAGCTACATAAGGCAAATAGAAGTAGGCGAGTCTAGAAGAGATTCATAACCTGCTAGGAGAGAAGCAGGAAGAAACCAGTTCCTCAAGGCCCCATTGTTCAGCATAGTCCATAATTTTCATAATGAAAACAGTATACCCACATAAAACCATAAACATGGGCTAACCTCCGGAGAAGAAGAAAAATTGGAAGACCAAACATAGAAACCCCGCTGTCCATGAGAGCAGCAGTGGAACTCCACTGCCTTAGGAGCCAAAGGAACTAGATATTATGAAAAGCTTTAATGTAGCACAGGAGAGGAGACACAGGCTTCCTCAAATTTTGGAAAATGGCAGCATTTCTCCACGTCCAAAGGAGCGAGCAAGTATGAACAAAGAGAGAACACCGAGAGACATATTGTCTGCTCCACCACCTGATTCTGTCCTGTATAGAAGAAAATGAGAGGTAAGGAAACCCATAAGATATAGAGAGATCATACCAGATGAAACAGGAGATTGGACATTGGAAGAACATATGGAGGTTCTATTCCGTATCCTTTTGGCACATTTGTAGTTTTTTAGAAAACAATTGTATAATAATGGTATAATTAATATTATGCTAATGAATGCAATTTTTGTTATGTGGTTACATTTTCATTTCATTTTAGCATCTCAAATTATTTTAGAAGTTTTAGAAGTTTATGTGGTATCAATGTGTTATTGTTAATTAGATATGATCATCAAGCACTAGTATGACTCTAAATACATTTAACTAAAATGTCTTAATTAAACCCATGACATGAACTTTAAATTGTGTGGATTGTTGAGTAATCATTCACTATAGGTGATGTTATGCCATCACTACCATGGATTGTTGAGTAAGCATTCACTATAGGTGATGTTATGCCATCACCACCCAACCTTAGATAATGTTGCACCATTTCCTCCCGTGAACCAATAATACTTGACTAGTCAATTTCCTAATGTGAGATCTTGTTTAAATCTAACTACTCCAACACATGATATTCCCTGAGGATTATTTCCTTGCTTTGTTAGGTGTTCAGACACCTTCAATGCACTCATCAATGTCATTGCCTTGTCATCGATGATACACAATTTGCCACATTGCCAAATTGTTCCCTCCTTCATTAAAAGTTACTATGAAACCCCTTTGATCATTCACCCTATTGAACGACATATCCTTGGTCCTCCTAGAATACATGGTAGTGCGCTATATTAACCATCTCACAATTTCCAATAGCAAGTCAATTACCAAGGCTACCAAAATGCATGGACTTGCCATGTTGACTAAGAAAAATTACTCAAGCCTCCATTCACCATGTCATTGTAGCATGATATCTCAAGTGGGTTCCTTACACTTTCTCCCACTTGAAATTTTTATGTCTTCATCATCCCCTTGGATCCTTCAATGAAAGAGGTGTTAGTGTTGTATAGACACTTCCACAATTCCAGATTTGAACATGGATCTAGTGTCATTTTTTGCATTCCAATGGATTTGACACCATTTCTCATCAAGCTAGACCAGTCATTATGCTTGAGTGTCTCATATTACTTAAGGAGCATAGTCATTATGTAAAATAAACAAGACCTTACTAGTTGGGAATGACTATAAGTTGCTTATATCCCTTGGACTACACTTAATTGACATGTCCTAATCTAATCAAAGTTAGGCACCCTAAACTATGTAGAATGTTGGATTCTCTTTTCACCATAGGTGATGTTGGACCATTGTTTCCCATCATATACAATGTTGAACCATTACCTCCCATAATAAAACAATAATTTAGTCAACTGAACATAGCCCAAGTGGTTGGACCTTTGTGAACTTCCTTTGTATGAATCCATTGGGAGCTACCTATGTAATGATTATCTTGAGTATGTTCACTTTGTATCTCTTCCTTGATTCTTGGGAATAACAAGAAGAGGGAAGTAAAAAAAAAAAGAAGAAGAAGCTAACAATAATTTAATAACCGAGTGCCCAATGTCAAACCGCTTTTTCATCCATCTAACCCAACCATGATAATCCATGGAGATCAGGTCCTTGTATTGTTAGATGTTGACACACCTTCAATGCACTCATCAATATCATTTCATTTTAATGGACTACACACAATCGATTACATTGTGAAATCACATTGTCTTCCACTAAAGTCTGTTGTGTAGCCCCTTGTTAATTGTATGGCCTATTTTGCTAGACATCATTGGTCCTCCTAGCCTCCACAATGCCACATAATTTTATTTGTCTCACAGTTGCAACCCTAGAGTTGACCACTAAAGCTACCAAAATACATGGATTCATTGTGCAACTTAACAAAGTTTTGTTGGTGCACCATGCACTAATCAAGCAAAATTTTAGGGATTTATACTTATCATGATGTGTAAATATCTTTGTAAAATTAGTAATTCTTAAAATTCCAACCTAATATTTTTCTAAAATCATTTAAAATTTTAATCGTCCTAATGATGAACCACACTTGATTCGAAATGCATTAGCCAAATCTCTTATGTGATTTCTACCAAAAGAGTTTTCTTAATGTTACATTTTTTTAAAAGTTGATAAAATGATTTTATTCTTAAAACTTAATTGAGTTGTTATAATATATATATATCTCTTATATTTTATTATATATTATATATATATACCACTCAAAATTTTCTATACTATCTGTTAGACAACTAATCTTCATGGATTGAGTGCGTAAATTGTAAATACGTAAATAAAGGAAAATGAATATTTAGAGTAGGAAGTGACCTTGGAACATAAATCCCAAAGGTCACCTCTTCATTTTATTTATTTTGTTTACACTAATGCAAATCAATCAAGTTGGGAAGTTATTTTCCTTGCCCTCACTTGGTATCACAACCAAATTTTTGCCCTACTTAATAAACCAGTGCGATGTTTTTCATATGCTCAATTCTTTCCTATCCTTGCTACACACCCCAGTATTGATTGTTCCCTATCAATTTTTCCCTATATTTATTTCATGCCTCAGTACTAACCATTTATTTTCAATCAACCTTGTCCTTGTTGCCCACTTCAGTCATGATCGTTCCCTCTCAATTATTCTGACATGAATTATCTTCCTAGTTCACTCTCATTGCGCTTGAGCAATATCTCAACTACTATTGTGTTGCTTTATAGAAAATCGTGGGCAAACTTATATTCCAATTCCATTTCTAGACAAACTCATGTGGTTCTTCTCATTTAGACTCTTTTTTCTCTCGTTCAAGCTGTCATTGCTTTTCTTTGCCTCATTCATTACCTACAAAAATATAGCCTCTCAAGGAGCTTGTTATTGTACCATCACACTCCTCAATTCCAACAAGGATACATAAAAGGGCATGACATTGTTTGGAATAGTGAAGGATTCAAACCCATAGTGAGACTCAGACAAGAGAACTATTCTCTCTCAGTAACATTGGAATCAAACTCTTGGACATTACAGTGACTAGTCCAACCTACCAAATTTGAACCGATGTGAGGACTCGTGTTAGGGATTTTCTTCCCCACTTGTAATTTTTCTACTAATTTTGTTGGAATTCTAATAGAAAAGGGAAAATTTCTTCATCACCCTTTTTGAGACTTAAACATGAGGACTATTTTTCTCTTGGTAAGATTGGAACCAATCGCTTACAATGTTGATATGAAAAGGCATGGTTCTATTGAGTTTTAAGGGAAAGGAAGTGTCTAATGGTGATTTTATAGCATTCTTAGCCCTCTCAATGGGTAACACCACTCGCACAAATTTCAACATTTCCAAACATAATAAAAAACATATGCATTATTTAAGCAGAACAGTGCACAATGAAGCCATAATACCAAAAACCATGTAACAACACCACAAAATACATGCCAAGAGAATCCATGAAACATGCACATGTAGATTTCAAGAACATATCTAATAACATTGTGAGTTAACTATGGACCTTGGGCATTCCTCTCATTCATAGATTGTACTTACCCAATTCTCAATAGTTGGTCACACTCGAGCTAGGGAAATGATTCCACTTGGAATCAACCTCTTGAGCGATGTATATTCCTCATACTACACATAAAAAGACAAAGGTACCAAAATTGATTGCCTCTAACCAATAGGTTCACATCCCCCATCAACTTGCACCTAAGTGGTGTTGTTGGCGGAAAACCTAAATAAATGTAGACCTAGGGTTCACCCACGGTTTCCAACAAAAGAGGTTGTCATACTCTCTCTTTTCTCTAACATTTTCACTCCTTTTGGGCAAAAGAGTGTCTCACCCGAGGTGAGAAAGAACCATTAGAACATATAAGGGATCTAAAATAGGAAAGGAGATCCATGGTTGTCATGATAATATTTACACCATTAACCATTTTATTATCCGCAAAACTACATTACAAAAAAGACATGCATTCGTAAAAGAATAAACAAATGCACCATTTACTTAAAGGAAACAAGAAATTTTGAAAGAGGGCAATGTATCCATTGAATACAATAACACAACATTCCCTAGAACTCCTTTTGATATTAATATTTTCCAACCATTACATAATATATCAAATAGACTTGTGGGATCCTCTCAAATCAAAAATTACACTAGACTTTATAATACATGGATTAAAACTTCTCTGCAGATGCAGAGCCCTACAAGAAATTACTAGCAATAATAGAAAACAAATAGATCATAGGTTTGGTGTATGGAAGGTTGTTATTTGTCCCTCTATGCATTCTTTTATATCTCTCTAACTTGATCTGGCCCTTGCAGAGGTAGCTTGATTTTGCGTTTGATTTGGTCCTATGTGACAAAATCTTGGTGCATTTTCCCTTTTTCTTGTTGATTCTTTCAAAATTAACCTCGCTTTCCTGTTTCCGCAGACACGCTCCCCCGTTCTACAGATGTCGAGGTCCCAATGTTTAATTTTCTTCCGCCTTCATATTTCTGGTGACTTTCTTCCAATGGCTTTATCCATTTGTCCTCTGCAACTTTTGTTTACCATATTTTTGCAAAAAAGAAGGACCCAACAGGTGAACTCCCTTCATTACACCTATAGTCCCTCAATTTGTGCCACCACCTCTAGGGTGTCCATCTTGACTTGCCATAAATGCTCACAACATTGCAGTTCTAGGAGTCTTGCTACCCTCACAATTCTTTAAGTATCATCCAATCTCTATCCTAGGGACACATGTCCATTTATTCTAATTTTCTCACTAATTAGGGGAAAAACCCTTTTATAGACTTGGTGTCCCATTTACTTTATATTATAATATTATAATATACCTTCAGACCATGATACCTTTTTTTTGTGGAGCCTTTTCTCACTTGTTAGCACGAAACGTTCCCTAAGGAAAGGGTTGAAAGCCTCAACAAAGTAGGATAAGATAAACAACAAAGAACACTCAATCAAGCATGCCAAACATTCGAATTATCAAACTTGGATTTGGAGACATACCCGAAGGTCCTATGTTTGAAGACGTTCGTGTAGGGTCCAAACCCTCAGCTTCCTCCAAGATGTGAAAACCTACAAATCAATCACAAAAGCATATATATAATAGACATTTCAATGTGCATACATAAAAATATACTATATCATCATGATATATAAATATTCAAAATATCATTCATAAGATGAAAACATATATCGGGAATAAGACATGAGCTTATTTATTTATTAACAACATTAAGTACATGATAGATACAACTTGATGTGGGCCAAAGGCACCAATGAAGCCTTCCTCCAGATCCATCTAGCGCGAGCCACAAAGAAAACCCCTCTAATAGGTGCAAAAAGATTCTAGATAAGGATGTTGAGCATCTCTACAAATGAAACCAAGGTTTCCTAGAGACTACAAGTGCAGAAGACATAGGAAAAACATACTTGATGTAGGAGAGATCGAGTATAATTTTGATATCATTATTCTCTTGTTGTAATTAGGTTGACCCAAGGGGTGTATATATATCACATCAGATTGGTTATTTCAATTGGGCCACAGGCTCCTGTAAGTGGGCTCTCAGTAAAACCCGTAAACCCCACTCGAAAAATAACATTTTATTTTATTTTTTATAGTATTATGAGACCCACGTGTTTATGTGTTTTTGTATGGGAAGATTTTCATATGGATTTGATTTTTTTTTTTAGTATAAAGTCAATTCTACATGGGAAAAGGGACTACCCAAGGCCATAAAAGAGCATTATGTCTATAGGAGTGTTGAATGATGGTATAAGAGATGCCCCTTAATATATGATGTTAGAAGGGAACTTGATGGACGATATATATTAAGTATAGAGAGAGGAGTTATCCGAAAACCCAGTAGGAGATCACCAGATTCCAACCCATCAAATACCTGTGGAAGGAGTCAAAAATAAAACTCATGTATGAGGCGGACATACCCATGCTCATAAGTAGTAAAGCATGCCCATTAATCAAGCATAATGTGGATCGAAAATGCACACATAAGAGTACAAAATGAGTTGAAGAATATATAGTGGATCATTAGATCATAGTCACAAAAGAACATAGCAGAGCTACATCTCAATATCACATATAGAAGAATGTATGATCAATGATGATGCATAACTCATCCTCATAAAAGTAACAAGTCATATAGGTGGAATAGTGGTACTGCATAAACTCAGGTGTCAATATGTAAGATGTTGTTGTATAATAATGCAACATATAGAGCTGAGAGGTGATTCACAGGAAACTCAATGAGTTTTCAAGTGAACCAAGATGTTGACACAACCCGAGGTCTTCATCTACCGCAGATGGTACATTTCTACACCATGGGAATAAATGAGTTTAAGTCAACCATGTGAGAAATTATCTTATTACCTTTCATTGACGTATACTATTAACAATCACGAAACAAATCACTAATAATGATAATGAGTGTCAAGGTATCTTAGTACAATCTAATAAGTATGAATAGAGGTGTTGAAGTCGAACACTTAAAAGAATATACCAATGAGGAGACATTGATGTATTCTCACTCTCGATAACAAAGGAATCAAAGAATATACCAATGAGGAGACATTGATGTATTCTCACTCTCGATAACAAAGGAGTCTACTACTGATGACTGCAAACCCTAAGGTACTCAAAAGGAATCTAGACCTTGTTCCTAGAGAATTTAGTTGGATTTGATGGGAAAAGATCTGCTAGAAGGAAAGTATTAAGGCATCCCATGTCAACTAGTGTGAGTGTAACCCACAAGGCAATAATTTGGAAGAACTCAGATGAAGAGAGATGAAGTAATCATTCCAAAGTACATTTTTAGCATGCATTAGATGTGGCTAAAGCATGACAAAAGTCCTCTAAACCAACCAATAATGAAAGTTGACACAAAGGGGAACAATTCACCAATAGGGTCAAATGAAAACCAAGGTATTGCACGAATCCCAATGTGTGATAATGTAAGTTGACGTCGAACACAAGGGAAACCACTGAGTGAAAGGCCCATAATGATGATCGATGTTGAGCACAAAATCACCTATCAATGATGTAAAAGGGCTAGGGTGCAACTTTAGGTCTACTCTGAGAGAAATTTGTGGGAGTGGATAAGAGAAGACTTGCCAATCACGTTTCTTTGGATGTCTTGCAAACTCTGATGTGAGGAATAATATTGTCCTTTATGGACATGTGCAACAACAACTTTTCTTTCGTCTCTTTCTTCTCCCAATCTGGAACAAACAATGCAATAGTGGGTTTCAACTCATCCCCACTCATAATTGACCACAAATTATAACCCTCAAGAATTGTCAACAACTTGAATTTCTAGTTCACATAATTTTGTCCATCAAGTTTAGTGAATTCATTCAAATAAGTATTAGCTAGAAAATTTAACTTTTTTAAATGTCTCCATTAATAACAGTGAATACACCAAATATCCAATACCAAATAATCTCAGATCCAAACACTAAATATCCAATACCCAATAATTTCAGATCCAAACACCAAATATAAATACATACTTTTACCACACCATCAAAATTTATACTAACAACTCTTTTTTTTTTACTCCTTTCACCATTTAAAAAATTATATCTTAATGAAAATCCTTATATCTCATTTAAGATTTAAACTGCGTACAAAAAAACAAACTAGACCACAATCACCATAAATAAGTTATCCTTCTAATAAACTTCACGTCATAAAAGAACCTTCCTTATCAAAAGAACTTTATGCCACAAGTTACGTTACTTTTAAAAGCAAAAGTAGTGAATTACTCAATGATGAAGAGTGGACTATTCAACACGACAAACTCACTCTAAGTTCACAAAGCTTAAACGATAGTGACTTACGACATGGGCTTCTCCACAATTTTTCTTCAGTTTCATCTGAAAAAAATAGTTTCTTTTTAGTTATGATGCCTACGGTGGCTTGTTTGATTTAAATCCTTTGCATGAACTCCACCTCGACTGTGCACGATGTTTTCTAACAATGGTGTTGCAAATTCACTGATCCGATGGGTTCCAATCACAGTCCCCATACATATTTTGCTTCAGAAAATATTTTAAATCTTCTCGAAGTGGCTGATGAGCCAAGATCTCCACAACTTTGTCATCAAATTTATATGGACAAAAACAAGCACAAATGGTCTCTGGACCCAATAGCTTTATGTCAAACAAGATTAAATTTGCGGCTAATGCACCAATTTAAACCACTACAACCACATAAAATGAACAACAAACACAAAACAATCTCACAACCCTTAGATATCTTGACCCTCTTTCTTTCATATCTAAAGCTCTCTAGATCCCCCGCTCTGGCTCTGATACGATATCAGAGATGAACTCTTTACTCTGAGATTTCATTTGCAGACATTACTCTTTATACAGGAAAGAAGTCGAAGATTCTACAGTGACTTCAACCGACTGTCATTTATTTAGTACCTACATCACTAATTATTAGTTGCTACTGACTGTCACCAAAGGATATAGAACAATCATTTTGTAGTTTCGTCATCATGGAAATAATGGCCATGATTATTATTTTGACACAACTCTCTTCAACCTCACACATAAATGTACAAATTCTCTCAATCCTGCTCACTCCACACTATACCAGGTTCTGATACCAATTGAAGCACAGAGTTTAACACGAAGAAAATGCAGCTACGAGTTGTGTTTACCTATTATCCATAATCATATAAATTTATACAAAAATTATGCCGGTAATTTCCCCTTCAGACTGATAAGAGTTATAGTGGTGGTTCCCCTTCGAAGTTGAGCAAGCTAAGGCGGTGCTGCAACGGTGAGGTGCTCCAGGTGGTGGAGGCGGTATGTCGGTGAATATTTATTTGTCTAAAGGGAGTAATTATCTCCAATAGGAAAAACCACCATCAAAGAATGTTCTCCAACCATCACAAATATAATTACAGTTCATCTTCCTTTTTATTTGATACCAGAGAAAACACAACTGCTAAATCTTTGCATTCCCTGATTTTTTCATGGGGATACAAATAAATAGCAGAGATGAAGGAACAACAAAGCTAAAAAGACATCACTCATCTTCTCAACAGGATCATAATTTTAGATGACGTGGATCATATTGATTGACTGGATGCCATCTTTAACCGGTGAAAATAATGCATCTAGTGAATCAATATGATCTACGTCATCTAAAATTATAGATCCTGGTGAGAAGATGGCATCTCGTAATAAGGATCTTACAAGCTCGGAGATTGTAGATTCATTTATTTACAAGCAGGCCGACCTTTTGGACACGACTTCAACTAGCCTTATTCCATTACAGGATTTTAAAAGATTGTTGAAAATGTTTTAGAAGTGTGCCATGGACTACAATCATATATATTAAAGTGATTGGAGGGCTCCTTTGCGGAAAATATTTGATGTTTTGGCAAGCGTAAAGCAAGAAAATATACAAAATATGGTCCAACAATATATTGAGCAGGCTACAAATCACCTACGAGGAAAGTAGATATTCTTAATAAAGAAGGAATAGAAAGTGTGGAGTAGAGAGTTGTTTTTCTCAATATTAACATCAACAATAATTAACTAGAGTGAAAATAGACTAAGTTGAAGTAAAATTGAACTATGACACCTAATAGACAACAGAATCTAACAAAAATCCCCTCCTAATATCAAATGTTACAAGTAGACTTACTTACAATGAGTGATTGTTTTCTTGGAAATTCACATACATTTTTTCCCAATGGCTTTGTAAAAATATTTGCAAGTTTGTAATTGTAACCAAAAAAAGCAAATAATATGTCCCCATCATTGACAAGATCACTCATGAAATTAAAATGTGTGTCAATATTACGAATCAGTTAAACAGATTACTTTGGAGACATCAACATTAAATCAGTGGAGTGAAACTCAACTAAACTTAACTAACTTAAACTAAACTAAGACACTTGGAGTAATGGCTAAGACACTTGGAGTAATGGCTATGACAGCTAACACATGATTGGAATTAAATTCTCAGATCCTACCACATAATTTCAACTACAAAATATTAAACTAAGATGTGTGTTGGTGTATGTCTCAACTAGGCTTACAATTTAAAATTTTCAGATCATCTAGATTTTTTTTTCTTTTTTTTTTCTTGCGTCTAAATTGTTTCAACTTTTTCTTTTTGTTGTATTGCTCAAGCCTCACTTTCTTCATTTCTAGTGCAAGTCTTAAATTGTTCCAACTTATGGATGCATATCATCTATCTCTTCAAAAATATTTTTGTATGTGGGCTACTGCCACATGTCATCTTTTGTAGTTTTTTTCATCCTCAATCTACTGCAACATAAGATGAGAGTAAAAAGTTTATCTCTTCAAAACTCCAATACCTAAGAATTTCATAGATGTATTCATCATGCATAATTTCCTCAACATTCATTTCTTAAGTGTCTATGCATATCTTATCAAGTCATGGTGTTGCAAGTCGTGCTTCAAGGAAATTTAACTATTCTTCATAATTGTCTTGTTTAACTGCACATTGGAACTCAATGGTAAGTTTAAAAACATCTGCAGAACCACATCAATTTTGTTCCTTCTGCTCTACAATCAAATCTTTCTCATGTTGTGCTTCCTTCTCTACCTCTATTTCTTCAGCTCCTTCAAAGAAGTTTTCTTCCACTTGGTTTGCAAACCCATGTGGGATACTCTTACCAAATAACATCATGTCCATATCATGTTTTTTTTTTGCATCATTTGCAACCATTCATCACTCACCAACAAGTCATCATGGAACTTAACATCATCAAGTTGAATTGTTGGATTCATCATACCATTAGCTGCTTCAATGGCAACTTCATTGTCATTAGCAAGTTTTGTTACTAGATTCACTAAATTGTCATCAACAAGCTTTGTTGTTGGATTCACCAATTTTTCATCCACTTGTAGTTGTGCATAGTGGGATTCACCAAAATTTTCATCTTCAACTCTATTACCCGCTTACACCAAAACCCCTTTTTGTTTCCAAGTTTTTCAAAAAAACTGAAAACATCTCATGTTGTAGCTTTGACCTTCTCAACATTGTATGCTTTTTCAATAGGAGAACCCAGATAAACCGTCCTAAGAATATGGAATGGATCCGGATGGGAAGGATGGCTTGAGTGGTCTTCACGACCTAAAAATAGATGTCTTGTTGAGGTGGATGAGGAAAACCATATAAAAATGCGTGAAGACCTTCGTCACAAAGAAATATGCTTTTGAATGACCACTTACTATTTGTCACAATCGGTTTGAATAATCACCTGTGTATAGTTTGAATCTTTCTACTGATATTCAAAATAGGGTCATGTTATCAAAATTGCGTCTTTCAAGTTTCGAAATTTTTAAAGTGTGCAAGATTGTCTATCTTGTTTATAACATTTTAGTATGAACAATTCAGGTGCATGCAATTAGCATGGTTCATGGAAATGGTCCTAAACAATCTTTCCAAAATCTTATGGGTAGTCGTTATATTGCATTTTCTTAGGGTTGAAGGTTATTTTGTTGAAAGATTCTTCATTGTTGGGTAGTTACAACAACTAATATGGTTCTTTTGGAAGAACTATTTGTACACCTCCTTACTTGATTCAAATAAAGAATTTAAGAGTTTTGTATATAGATGAGAGGAATTTGGAAACGCTATGGCAAGATGATTCCCAGGTCATGTTGTTTTGTGTTTTCTTTGAATCGTGAAAATTTCTTGCTCTTGAATATTGTCTTTGTATGTCATAATGCCAAAATGTGGATATCTACACAGTCAAATCCACTTTAAAATTGTGAACACTGTAGGCACCTGTGCAGTTAAAAGAGTTGAATATCGATGGTCCCATTTTAAAGGTTCCAAAATCTATTGGTAAGTTGAAGCACCTAGAATCATTAGTCATTCTCAAGAATTATCTTGAGACTTTACCCAAAGAATTACGTCATATTCATTCCTTGAAATTCATGCACTTAACGTGCTATAAACATATGGCAAGGCTGCGAGATTCCATTGGGAACTTAACAAACCCCGTAAGCCTTCACATGGATGGGTGCTACGCTTTGCAAATGCTCCCATATTCATTTGGGAGTTTAATGAAACTTCAAATCATTCACTTGGGCTGGTGATTTTGTTGATGCTTCCACATTGAGATGGGTCCTTCACTTTGTAGATGCTCCCAGATTAATTTGGGAACTTCCCCAATCTCCTAAGTCTTGACTTGAGAGGCTTCTCCACTTTGCAGATGCTCCTAGATTTAGATGCGAGTTAAAAGAACCTCCAATGTATTCAGCTACGAATGTGTTCCAATTTGAAGAGGCTTCCCATTATTGAACAATTGAGCTAGTTGGAGAAGCTTGATGTAAATGGATCTACTAAACTGAGTGGGTTGAGGGAGTATTCAAGCCCGTAGGCCAACTACCGAAGGAAGGCTTCGTTGAATAAAATGTACTTTGGATCTTAGACTTTTGTGATCTATATTGCAATTGAGAATGTTTTTCAGATTAATCACATTATTAGGATTTGGTAAACATTTCAAACCAACTAATGTGGTTTATCCTTAGGAGAAAGTTGAAAAAATCATTGGATCCTAAAGAATAAATAACAAAGATTCATCAAGGTTGAGAGTTAACGGTAATTAGTTAATGAATTAATTAAAATGAGTTTTAGTTATGAACTAGTTGTTGGAAATTAGTGGTGTGTGTATAGATATATAATAATATATAATTCATTTATAATATTATAAGAATCAATTAATAAAGTCAATAATATTATAAAGGGTTAAATTGTGTATAGAAAGTACTAGAATATCATTAGAATAAGTTTAATATTTTTATTAATAAATTATTTAATTAAAATGATTAAAAATTATATTAAGAATTAAGTATTTAGAATAAGAAAATTCATTGGAAAAAAACAAGATATTTTATATTTAAAATTGAATTGAATTAAAATAAAATGATTAGTTAAAATTGTATGAAGAATTTATGTAATTTTTAATCAATAATATAAAAATAAAATAAAATAAAAATAGGGGGAAACAAGGGGGAGATCAAGAAGAGAGGGTTGGAATCCATCTTCTACTTAATTTCCAACCATCATCCTTATTGAGATTGATTGCATGCTTCTCAATCTCAATAGCCTCTCTTACCTTCCTATGGTGGAAGTGATCAACCTTCACAATGACTCTGGAATCGTCGATGCAGACATGATGCTTGGAGTTTTCCGCATGTTCAACTAGAGTTGATGAGTAGGAACGGTTGTGCCTAATGTCTCTTGCATTTTCTTGGATTCTCTAGTTAATGGAGCAACTCGTTTCTCTAATGTAGGTAATCCCACATGAACAAGGGATCGAGTAGACCCCTTTCATGTCTTTAGGGTCTACAAGGTCCTTAAAAGATCTAAGATAATTTTAAATGGTATTAAGTGATTTGAACGAACAAGAAACTCTATTATTTTTAAGAACATGAGTAATCAGTGGTCATCCCTTGGATAAACAAAATTTGCACCTTAGAGATATGATCATCAAGAGGAGGCTTAACCCTTCATTCTTTATGGACTCTTTGAAAAGCCTTGAGGCCTTGAGTTCTGCTATAGCCATTATTTTCAAAAACTGTTACAAGGTAATATTTTTCCTCCTCAAGTTAAATCGCATCATAAATTCTCAAAGAATAGGTGTCAAGGGTGCTAAGGACCCTGAACATTTTCACCGGAAAATTATGAGAATTGGCATGAAGATATTGCTCCGTGTGAGCATTTTTGCAAAGAAATTGTTGAGAAACTGAACCATCATTCATTCTAGAGAGAATGATGTCAAGGAAAGGAAGGCACTCGTTTACCTCAACCTTCATTGTGAATTTGATGTATTCTGATTGGTAACTAAGATGGTTAAGAAACAAATATAATCTCTCATGACCATGGGGCCAAATGACGCAAGTATCATCAACAAATCGCTTCCATCTTTTAGGGTGAAATTGAGTAGAGGCTAATGCCTTAGTCTCAAAATATTCCATGAATAAGTTAGAAACTACAGGGGAAAGAGGAGAACCCATTGCTACCCCACAAGTTTTTTCATAGAATTCGCCTTGGAAACTAAAGAAAGTAGTGGTGAGGTAGAGGCAAACTAATTTGGTAGTGTCATTGTTAGTGATCTAATTTATGACATCAATGGCCTCTTAAATAGGGATTTTTGTATAAATGGAAAAAATGTGAAAGCTTACTCACAAATCCCATGGGTCCACCCTAATATATTTCCATTCTTTAACAAAGGAAGTAGATCCCTTAATGAAGGAAGCAGTGTGACCAACAAGAGGTTTGAGCCTTTCAGCCAAGAATTTTGCAAGAATATAAGTAAGCCCACTTATTGTGTTAACAATAGGTCTCAAGGGGATCCTAGTTATATGAATCTTTGGAAGGCCATAAATTATGGGGATGAGGGGATTTCTTTCAACAAGATTTTTATAGAGAGAGATATAAGGCAATTAATGAATTTCATCGTGGTTGTTACCTCTTTAGTAACTAATTTAATTGGACTCTTATTAAGTTGATGTAGCTACCACTATTATAAAGATGGTCTACCATTTTGTTAACATAGTCATATTTATCTAGAATGATGATGGCTCCAACTTTGTTAGCTTTAAATATGACATTTTTGGGGTTATCCTTTAAGGCTTTAAGGGAAAGAAATTCATCTTTTCTAATGTTTCTTTTGGGAGGCTTAGCTTTCCTCAAAACGATAGCACAATATTTCCTATAACCCAGGGCATTTGTTAGTAAGCTTTGACGTTGTTTCATTTTATACAAAAATCCCTATTCAAGAAGCCGTTGATGTTATAAATTAGATCACTAACGATGACACTGCCAAATTGGTTGACCTTTGCCTCACCTCTACTTTATTTAGTTTCTAAGGCGAATTCTATGAAAAAACATGTGGGGTAGAGATGGGTTCTCCTCTGTCCCCTATAATTGCTAACTTATTCTTGGAATCTTTGGAGATTAAGGCCTCATCCTCTTCTCAATTTCACCCTAAAATATGGAAGAGGTTTGTTGATGATACTTGAGTCATTTGGCCCCATGGTCATGAGAAATTAGATTTTTTTTCTTAACCATCTTAATTCCCAATCAGACTCCATCAAATTCACGATGGAGGCTGAGGTAAATGGGTGCCTTCCTTTCGTTGACATCTTGCACTCTAGAACTACTGATGGTTCTATTTCTCACCAAGTTTTTCGCAAAAAAATCACATAGAATAATATATTCATGCGAGTTCTCAACATTTTTTGCTGCAAAAATAGGGGTCCTTAGCACTCTTGCCACCTGTGCTTTCAGAATTTGTGATGAGAATCACCTTGAGGAGTAAAAATCTCATCTTCTAAAAGTTTTTGAAAATAATGACTATAGCAGAACTCGAGGCCTCAAGGCTTTTCAAAGAGCCTATAAAGAATCAAGGGTTAAGCTTGCTCATGATGATTGTATCTCTAAGGTGTAGATTTTGTTTATCCAAGGGACCACTTACATGATTTCTCATATTCTTAAAAAGAATAGAGTTTCTTCTTTGTTCAAACACCTTAATACCATTAAAAATTCTCTTGGATCTATTAAGGACGTTATAGGCCCTAAAGACATGAAAGGGGTCTATTTGATCCCTTATTCATGTGGGATTCCCTACATTGGGTAAATTGGTCGCTCCATTAACTAGAGAATCCAAGAGAATGGAAGAGATGTTAGGCACAATCATTCCTGCTCATCAACTCTAGCCAAACATGCAGAAAAATCGAAGCACCATGTCTGCATTAAGGATTTCAGAGCCACTGCAAGGGTTGATCACTTCCACCATAGGAAGCTAAGAGAGTATATTGATATTGAGAAGCATGAAATCAATCTCAATAGGGATGATGGTTGGAAATTAAGTAAGAGATGGATTTTGATCCTCTCTTCTTGATCTCGCCCCTATTTCCGCCCTTTTTATTTTTTATTTTATTGATTGAAAATTACATAAATTCTTAACACAATTTTAATTAATTGTTTTATTTTATTTAATTTAATTTAATATAAATATCTTTCTTTATTTCAATGAATTTTCTTATTTCGTAATTCTTAAATTCCTAATATAATTTTTCAAAACTTTAATTAATTAATTAATTAATTAAAAATTTAAATTTATTCTAATGAATAATCTAATGCTTTTTATACAATTTAACCCGTTATAATATTATTGACTTTATTTAATTTGATTCTTATAATATTATAAATGGATTTTAATTATTATATATATATATATATATATATATATATATATATTATATATATATATATATATAGGCTAATTTCTCACAGCTAGTTTATAATTAAATATTATTTTAATTAATTCCTAATAGCTAACTATGGACCGTGATGTATCCTTTCTATTTATTCTTTAGGATTGATTGATTTTTGTACCTTTGTCCTCACGATGAACCCCATTATTTGGTTCAAAAATTTGACCAAATCCTAATGACATGATTAATCAGAAAGATAATCTCATTTAAAACGTACATGTTTAAACCATCACGACACTTCATAATCACAATCATGGTCAAGGTCACCTCAATGTTCACTTCAAGTTGCATGTGGATCTCTGTCCTTAACTAGCGAAGATATTTAATCATAAGCCAAAAATATTTTTACGATCTACAGAATATAATCTAGATTTTATTTCAATCTTTGTTTTAAAATACATCCAACCTTCATTATTGTAGTTTTAGTTTTTGAGTATGAACATTGTTGGAGTTTCACAATTACCTCTTCTTATCAACCTAAATTTTCAATATTTGAGTTTTGATAAATTGATAATATGCTCCATGATTATTGTATTGGAAGAAAACTTTCAAACATGTTAAAAACAAAAGAATCCCAAGTTAACAAGGAAGTTTGGTGCTTAGGAACTTTGAAAAATGTTAAAATACTAGGTATTGTTTATATATTGGAAAGAGGAGGAATGGAAGGAAATGAGTAAAGATAGGAAACTTTGATTTTTTTATCTCCAAATGTTGATCTCCGGTTGACAAATTTTGTATGTTATGTTTTATGTTTTAGCGTGGTATATGTTGTTATAGAGAAGCTCTATTAACCAAAAAGTTTACAATAAATTTAGGATTTTTCCATTGTAAAGAGGTCAAACCACACATAGATCAACAAATGGAAATCTCGATTTCGCAATGAGACCTAGAATATTTGACATTAAAGAGCACCTTTATCAACACTAAATAGTTTTAAGGTGCTAAATAATTTTCTCTAGTTGCAAGTTGTATTGCTCAGTCATATTTAAACTTAGAAACTCATGAGGTGTTGTCTCCCAAGTCTTGTTGATCCAATATCTTTTACTTACAGATGCATCAGAATTACATATAATAGAGTTAATTAACCATGGAACTCAAAAGCACATAAATAATGTGGAAATAATCAGAAGAACACAAAAAATCATGACACGATGATTTGATTACGGAGTTCGTCCAATTTGGAATATGTCTCTAGGCCCTGCTCAATAGTGGGGAGGCCTTCTTTTTATTAGTGGCATAAAAGAGATAACAGTACAACAACATGTAATTTAAACCCTTATAACTCCAAGTTGATATATGGGTAGAGAATGGAGGTCCTATCTTTGAAAACAAATAGAACCACTGAACTCCTAGCAAAAAATAGTGAAAAACGACCCATCCAAACTCTAAATTTGGATAATCGTGTCTTCTGCAATCTTCTCAAAACCTCCCTGTTGCTCAAGGAAAGGTTTCGGCCTGCTACCGGGGTCAAGTTCTGTTGTATGCAATAAAATATGTGTATTCAACTAGTCCTCCCCTCCCTTTCTCTAACACAACAGTCATATATATAAGATCATGGCGACATCCCTCAAAAGTGGGGCAATTTCAACATAATACCCAAGGTTAGCAGGCGGGAGCAATCCTAAAGGATTCACGGAAACAACCCTTCCGAAATAGTAAGCCACTATCCAGTAACCCATTTCGATGACACATGACTGTCGGCAACGGGTTTATTGGTCGTTCCAACTTATTAGCAGACAGTCTAATGCCCAAACACAACATCTTGCGATAACTATGGACCCGACATGAAGATTCACCATATAACATAATGTCTTCATTTCCAGCACTCCCATCACATAATCGCAATCGGCGAGAAATCCTTGGCACAATGTTTAGCACGTTGCAACACCTGCAGACCTGCCAGGTTTATTAATCACAGTGTATAAAATTTCAGGTTTGGGCCCCTTATCATAGTATCGCAATTTGCGCCCACCGTGAAATCGCAATCGACACTTTTCCCATGAACTGTATCACAAGTACCAGCCCTTGATTGTGATTTGCAATGTATATCACATGACAACTAAGCCCTGCTAGGGCCGATTCGTAACTCCTCCGACCTATGATATGTGATATCGCAATTGCAGTCGGGAACGCCAAGTGTCGATTCTTCCGTAAGAGCTCCTCCTTTTAAAGGATATGGGATATTTTGGGTCCAGTGTCATCCTACCAAGTGGCACTCCCTTATTCAGTAAAACTATGCCATGTCATCTTCTCCCTGCTACCTGGATAAGTCAAACTAAAACTTTGACTTGCTCTAACTTTGTCATCTAGACTCGGTTTTGAGTGTCGCTCACACCATTGGAATTAGGATGTCGAGCACTTCAATCCAATGCTAAGCTTATCCAGATTCTTCCACCTTGATTTTTGAGCCTTTTGTCATGCAACTAATACTTTTCTGAAGATCCACCTGGATCATTCCTCCCCACTAAGAGAATTTGGACAACCAAAAGATTTTTCAGTCAATTAGTAGGTGAGGAAATATCTCCCTCATTTTTTCCTTCTCCATCCATCGAGATTTTCTTGGATGCATTCCTTTGAAGCCAAGAAAAGTTTACTCCACATCTCCCCATTGTGAATTTATGTTCCTCCGGTCGAGTATGATATCTTCGGGTAGCTTATTAAGATACTCGGGTGCAAAATCATCCACTGTAGGAATCTCCGCAACCTCCTCGATCTCCATAATCAATGGAGGTTCATAAAGCTTCAGGTTTTCCCCATTTACCACTGTTATATAGGAAAATGACCTCCTCATCAACTCAAAGGAGAAGAGCAGGATGACTGAAGGACTGACCAAGTTATAGGCCCATTTGCCAAGCTAACGCTATCTAGGAACTAGCAGCCTACTTTATAAAGGTTCCTAGTAAGGCTAATGGTGCGTTAGCGCCTACGGTAACTCTATTTGTTACCTCGAGAATGGCACTAGTAAACCTAATTGAGATTCTATGAGTCAAAGGCATGAGTTTACCAAGAAATATCCAAATATTCTCTCCTATGTCAGCTCACAAAAGCAAGGAAGCATCAGAACTCAACCTGTTTGGAGGAATTACTAATTCCTAATGGAGTCTACAAATGGGAAAGAGCACAAAGGCATGGAAACATCATTTATTTTGCCTAATGGAACTCATGAAGGATTTGGCAAGGCTTATACTCGAGTGCTATATATGAAAGGCTAGGGCCATTATGGAAGAGGTTGAAACATTTGAAAGGATTGCCTATTTGACTGTGAAGCATAGTCTTTGACTAAGGCATAGCAAGAGGTTGAGAAGGTAGAGAGGGAGAGGAGATGGAGGAGTAAGGGAGGGTTGATAAAACCAATGGTTGTAATCACTTTTTTCTACATCAATATAGAAATGCAATTGTGTTTCCCACTCCGTGATGTTGGTAGTGTAATTTGTTTACATATTTATGCAATTTCGTTATTATGAGTGGCTTAGATACATGTAATTAGATATCCTTATATGTTAATGTATTGTTTGTAAAAGTTATATGTTGTGATATTATGCTTGTCTTATCTATGTTCAGGTTTTGATATGGAGCTAGCTAAGGGTTTTTCCACCTTGCTACTTTGTGCTCTCTAGCAACACCACACCAAGACTTGAGGTAATAGGTTCTTCTTCCTGCTTTGATTCTCATTTGTTTAACATAGATATGCATGCATCTTTGTGACAACTGCAGCTAATCTCACTATCTACCAAGGATCCTAGGAAGATCCTTGACAGTTTCTACATCACCAAACACCTGTGCATTAATCCCTATAGTAGAATTGGCAACTCCACTGGGGACTACACTTAGTTCCCAATTTTATCCCAAATTTTCTAGATATCTCTTTCTTCTGGGCCTTCTTGTACTTCTTGATCCCCTTTCTGACCACTCAGGACTATACAACACCCTTCTCTCAGTGCTCGGCCCTAGATTTGATACCCAAATCCTTCTTTTTGAGCCTTTTTCCTCACTAATGTTGTCTGCTAGTGTAAAAAGTGCTTTATAAAGAACTGTGGCCTCACACACAAGGTGTTATTGTTGCTATTAACTCTCTCTACCCTATATTACAGAGTGTTAGCCAGCCACTTCTTGATAAACATACTGCTCTGTGACCTCATGGGTTGGGAAATCTACTTGTAGACTGATAAGGGATCTGCAGCTGCAATTGTTTGATTGATATGTTTCCTAAATAAATTTTTTTTTAGAAAATAGCTTTACTTCTTAAAGTTTTTGTTTTCATAAAAGAAAAAATACAAAATTTTGACTATTTTCGGCTTAGTTGGTTAGATCTGTATTATTTGGTTTCAAAATTTGTTAGTGAGCATTGTTAGTTTTGTCGGTTATGCTAGTGTTTTACTGAACTAGATGCTTGGTATATATATTGATGTATGAATGACTCTCCCTTTGTAGAAGAAAATTCTTCATTGAAAGGGAAATTTACAAGCATTGTTTTTGCATGATTTGAGTCAGAGTCCCATATAACTTCATATGTCAACACCCCTATCGAAGACTCTAACAAAGTACATTTAAAATATACCTAATAAAATAAATCAACACCTCTTTTTAGAGTAAACACACATTAGTTTAAGCTAGGATCTTGGGTTAGGTAGTGTGAGTTAAGTGCCCAAGATCATACAACGAACCTAGTGTCATTAACGAGAGAAATCCTTCTGCACTCATACTATCCGAGACCACTCGAGTAAAAGTGGAGCTAAATATGAGACAACATCATACTATACACGAAGGTAGCTTGCATTCTCTTACATGTCCTTTGGGTATTCTATGTATTAGGGATCCCTTCGGCGATATCGGAGCTGAGTCGAGGACTCAATTATTCTACCCACACAGTACTGTCTACGACTATGTCCCCCCACAGTAGTGTCTGTGATTTGAGGTATCCTTAGTGGCCATACTTTTAGGGATGAACACAAAGGTAACTGGGGTGGTTTTCCCTGGTACTTAACAGAGATGAACCTACTATGTCTTCGTTTTTTGGTAGGGTGCTCGTCTTCATGAGAGTACTTGGCCCCTTAATCTAAGGTTCGAGTGAAGCTCAAGAGTAATCAGAACTACAAATTTGGCCATCTCTCTCTTTTATCCATTGTGATACCGGGTTTCATCTCCAGCGATTGGTGGTTATCAAACAGGGTCATTTCCCTTTGCTCGTTGATTGATTTCCTTAATGTATTTTTTATTTTTTAGGTGTGAGATTGTTATCACCAAGGCTTTAATAAATATCACTGTAAAATCTATTGATAAAATTTATCGGTCACTGTGGCTACATCCGCCCCTCGTCGTCAATCTAGACAATTGTTAGGACATCCCCCACTCATTATGGAGGATCCTATGAGCCCCAGTGAACTAGATTACCTGTCTTCGGGCAATTAGTCTCCATGATCTAACACTCAATCAGTTTGGACATCCCACAATTCAAGCTTATTGGAATATTTCTTTATTTCAAAGCCTTCACTTGGAATAACGCCATTGTTTCTTTGTCTCACTGTCTTGGAATTATGGTATAACATTGTTCCAGTATTGTCGATTTTGGTCAATCGTTAACAGATTTTTACAATGCATCAATCATATCTATTGTGTGAGTAGTTCTCACTGGCAAGGAGAACTATCCTGAATGGTCCTAGAAGATACAACATACACTCATTTTCAATGGGTTGTGAAAAGGAGTATGTGTTGGAAATGGATACAAAGAGCCAGAACAGCCTACCTCAAATAAAGAGTTCGTCATTTGGGAAAATAAGAACAACAAAGCCTATGCATTAATTGCAGCATCTATAAGTGAAGAGGTGAGTCACCATATTTTTCCATTTTTAACTGCTTTCGAAGCCTTATGAAAGCTTAAAGAACTCTATGACTCACATTCTGCACTTGAAGTTGTTCAACTCATGATTAAACTCTTCACTCTTGAATTACAAAATAATGATCCTCTTTCTCTTGCATCCGAATTAAAATCTATAATGCATGATATCAAAGCCACTAAGGTTGAATTGGATATTCCTCTTATCGTTTTTCTCAAGGCACTTTATCCTACTTTCTCCAATTATCTTGAGTCATTGCAAGCAATTGGAAATCTCAAAGATATTAATTTTCACTCTCTTGTGAAAAAAATTGCTGAAAGAGAGAAATATTTTGGAAAGAAGACAACCCCTGAATCTTTTGAAGAGGTTGTGTGCCTTGCTCATAAAGAAAAGAATCTTGCCCAACATTCTTCCAGAGGAAGAGGTGGTCGAAGAGGAAGAGGAAGATATTTCAGAGGCGGGGGGGCAGACACTCTCAAGGAGAAAAGTCAGATTTGCACTGCATACACTGCAAAAGAAATGGATCACATGATGCCTCTACATGCAGGTTACCTTGGGACAAAATTGAGTGGTAAAGAAACCAATAGAAAGGTAAAACTGATGACACAAACAAAGCTAATGCACCTGAATCTACTCATTATGTTGTGGCACAATGTAATATTGGAGTAAATGAAGACTTATTTAATGCTTCACTTGCTTCTTGGAAAAATGATTGGTTTTTTGATTTAGGAGCAACTTGCCACATGACTCATAGAAAAGATTTTTTTGAAGAATTTACTAACAATGTTGATGGAGCAGTATACTTTGCATACCAATCAAAACTCAAGCCATTAGGGCTTGGCACAATCAGGCTCAAATTGCTTGGTCTTCGAGACTTTCTTCTACATCATGTTCTATATCTCCCACAGCTGAAGAGAAACTTGTTGTCCTTGGTCCACATCCACCAGCAAGGTCACTCCATTCATATGTTTGATGGCAAGCTTGAGGTGAGAAAAGCATCTGACCACTCACTTGTCATGAAGGGCATAGAAGAAGAAAGGATTCTCAAGCTACAGGGTACCTCTGCTCGTGCACAACATTTCTCATACAACTCTCATTATGAAGAAGGTACACTTCCATAAAGTTTATTATGGCATGCTATATTTGGACATTTGAACTATGATAGCCTCCGCTTGTTGAAGAAAAATGGTGTTGCTGGTTTGCCTACAATTCCTAGGAAACTTAAGCAATGTGTTGCTTGTATTCTAGGAAATCATAGCGAATAGTATTTTCATGATTCACATTCAAGAGCACATAGAAAACTTGAACTCATTAATTCAGATTTATGTGGTCCAATCCTTGTTCCTTCTACAAATGGAAACAAATATATGATGACATTTATTGATGAATACACCAGAATGTGTTGGGTTTATTTATTGAAGAACAAATCTGATGCTTTTCAAACATTCAAGAACTTTCATAAATGGATTGAGAATGATGCACAATCTCATATTGGCTCTATTCGCACTGGTAATGGAAAATAATACACTTCAAATGAATTTGAAAACTATCTTCGCCAACATGGGATAAAACATCAAACAATTGTGCCTTATAATCCCCAACAGAGTGGTGTAGCTGAAAGAATTAATAGGACAATCTTAAATATGGTGCGCTCCATGATATTTTTCAAAAATGTAAAATTGATGTTTTGGGCTGATGGGGTTCTATGTGTTGTATATATAAAGAATAGATGTCCATCTAATGCTATCAGAAGCAAGACTCCCTATGAAATGTGGTATGGGCACATTCCTTCGGTAAATCATTGCAGGGTCTTTGGCTTCACTTGTCATGCCTTGATACAAAAGGTACATAGAAACAAACTTGGTGCAAGAAGTCGAAAGTGTATCTTCCTCGGGTATTCAAACACCTCCAAAGCATACCGTCTCTATGATGAATTCAATAAAAAGTTTGTTGTATCTAGAGATGTAATCTTTCTTGAATCATCCAAAACTGACAATGTTGTTGAGTGACAACTTCATCGCTTGGATAGATTCGCAAATGAAAAATCATTTCAAGAATTTGATAATCAGATTCCACATCTTGAAGGGGGGATTCCTATACTAGATCAACTTGTGGAATCTTCTTCTGAAGAACTCTCTCCCCCACATGAAACTCCAACAACGGATGATACTTTAAGTGATGTGATTGACAGAATTGGGAGACTCAATCTTGATTTAGTCCCAACTAAATCAACGAAGCATCCTGGACCATCTAAGAAAGGTCCCCCAAAGTAGCTCACAAAGACACTTGAAAGTGTTCATCATGATGAGGTTGGAAAGACAGGAACTAGAAACTCAAACCGGCAAAATAGAGGTGATGTAGATGACTCTGATTCACCTATTGATATGGATGTTTCTTATGATTGTGAATTGAATTTATCTACAAATTTCAAACCAACTTCCTTCAAAGAATCTGCTTCTCATGATGAATGGAAAGAATTGATGCAAAAGGAGTATGATGGCTTGATAAAGAATGGCAAGTGGAAGCTGGTTGATCCTCCATTAGGAACCAAACCAGTTGGCTGCAAGTGGGTCTACAAGAACAAGTATAAAGCTGATGGCTCACTTGGCAAGCACAAAGCCAGGCTTGTGGAAAAAGGTTTTGCAGAGAAGGAAGGGGTCGATTATGAGGATACTTTTGCTCCCATAGCAAAATGGACTACCATCTAGACACTCTTTGCCCTAAGAGCTCAGAACAGTTGGAAATTCCATCAAATGGATGTAAAAACTGCTTTCTTGAATGGAGATCTAAAAGAGAATGTTTTTATGTCCCAGCCTGAAGGATTTTCTGTGAAAGGACATGAACATAAAGTATGCAAACTTGTGAAATCCTTGTAATGGCCTCAAACAAGCACCGCCGAGCCTGGTATGAAAAACTAACTGAGCATCTTCTGAAACTCAATTTCAAACATTATGATCTTGATGATACAACTTTATTTGTCAAGAAAGTTGGAAAAATTGTTGTATATCTTGTGGTATATGTAGATGATCTTTTGATGCAAGGGAACAATGAAAGCTACATTGCATCCATAAAGAAGGAATTGAGGAAAGGTTTTTGAAATGACTGATTTGGGCTATGTTCATTACTATCTTGGTATTGAAGTAACTCAACATTCGAAGTCCATATTTATTTCTCAAAAGAAGTGCATTGGAGATCTGTTGAACAGGTTTGGCATGACAGAATGCAATCCTCTTACTACTCCAATGCAACAAAACTTAAATCTCACATCCATTGAAGGAAAAGAATTTGAGGATGCAACAAGGTATAGACAGCTTGTAGGAAGTCTCAACTACCTAACTACTATGAGACCAGACATTCTGTTTGCTGTTGGAATCCTCTCCAGGTTTATGCAAAAGCCCTGTGAGGGACATTGGTCTGCTGCAAAAAGAGTTCTAAGGTACTTGAAGGGAACTCAAGACTTTGGAATCAAGTATACACAAGTGGATGACTTCAGCTTGATTGGATACTCTGATTCAGACTTCGATGGAGATAAAGAAACTGGGGTATCTACTTCAGGTTATGCTATGAGTCTTGGATCAGGAGCTGTCTCCTGTAGATCACACAAACAATCAGTTCCAACAAATTCCACAATAGAAGAAGAATATGTGGCAGCAACTGAGGCAACAAAAGAAATTGTGTGGCTTAGGAAAATTCATGAAGATTTGCAGGTAAAACAAGTACAATCGACTCCACTCATGATTGAAAATACATCTGCAATAAAGTTGGCCAAGAACCCAAAGTTCCATGATCAAACGAAGCACATCAATACTAAATATCATCTGATTCAACATCATGTTGAGGCCAAAACAATCCATCTCCGCCATTGTTCCACTAATGAGCAAATTGCAGACATCTTCACCAAAGTGCTTGGAAGAGAAAATCTTGAACGATTTAGAATGATGCTTGGACTCACCAACATCCCTTCAGATTAAGGGGGGGAATGTTGACACCTAATCATTAGGATTGGGTGAATAAGTGTAATAGATGTAAATAAATAATGGAAAATATGAAGAGTCACTAGGAGATGAAATCAACAGTCTCTCCCTCATGTATATAATAAAGACCAACCTGGATGAATATCAATGAATTCATTCGGAGGAGATACTGCCTGGTCGGACAAATTTTCATATAAAGAGAAATAGTTGTACTTGAAGCTCCTTTAGCTAGAATAAATAAACTTAACTAACTAGAAATAACTCTAATTTAAATAAATAACTCTAATTCAAATGAAAATATCTCTTAAAAAAAATTGACATCCTATTTTTTTATTTATATTTTTTATTATCTTTCACTTATATATATATATATATATATATATATATATATATATATATATATATATAATTGACATCATATTTTTTTAATTCATGAAGATTTTCGGGAAAAATCACATTGCCAGTGTTTGGTCCAAGCATTTCGAACCAGCCAGTGTGGTTCATCTTCACGACAAGATAAAGAGACAGATGTCAGAAGGAGGTTAAATAGGAAAATAATGGTTTGCCTCTTCATATGAGCAGAATAATGAAACTTATTAATTTCTTGCAGAACAAAGGAGAGATCAATACTGAACATAGTTGTGACATCCCTTCCTCTTTTCACATTTATCATCATTTTTGGATTTGCTAAGGGCATTAGAGATAATGGAGAATATCTTAGAATCATGAATTGGTTCACGAAACCTCAGGATAGGAATTAGTTTCTATTTCTTAGGTTATGGTTCTAACTGCCCTAAATCTATTACTACTATATAATGTGTGAGGTATATGGAAAATGTAGAGCATTCTGCAGAGCCAGACTCACTTGGTTCAAACTCTCTTTCGTAGAGATGACCAGTGGTTGTCTTTTATTAATACAAACATTTCATTTTTAACATGGTATCAAAGCTGCAGGACGGAGGGACCTATACACTGAGTGAAGGATTTGAAAGGCATGCCTGAGGCAAAATCATCGCATGGTTTGGAGGGCTAATTGCGCCAATCCCACTGTGACACTTCCATCATTTTATTTTGGACGATCGTCACTGAATAATCTTGGATAGTCGTGAAGAGCTTCGCGAATCCGTGGTGCTAAAACGCATCGATTGTGCAAACAACAACAAAAAAAAGGGTGTTGCATGGAGGTCGAGAGAAGGTTGCATCTTGGCTGTGGCTCCTGAGAGAAGGCTAAATGGAGGCTGAGGTCTACCGAGAGGAGGTCGTGGTGGAGGCCGTGGTAGAGGATGCAAAGGAAGCCACTGTGGTTTGCTTGTGCGCAGCAGGATCAAACAGTATTGGAGATCGTTTATCGGCGATTTCTATCTTTGACACAGATCTGGGGTAAATCTAACATATATTGTTTTTACGTGTCAAATTTTTTAATCGCCAAGATGAATAATGAGCTTGATGGATCCAATTATGCGAATTGGAAATTGAAGATGCAGACTCTTCTAGAAGTACAGAGTGCTTGGACGATTGCAAATGGGGATGAGCAGAAGCCAACAGTTGGATCAGCATCAGTCCCAGATTGGGAGAAGCGAGAAGGTAAAACAAGGATGTTGCTGAAGATGTGAGTTAAATACTGCATCATACCACATATCAGAGAATGTAAATCAACAAGCGAAACTTGGGGAATATTGAAGGATTGACCAGGAATATAAATCGTCTTCTCTTCCTGAAGAGCAAGATCTTATCTCTGAAGATGGAGGAGAATGAAATAGTTGTTTCCTTCATAGTGAGGATCAAAGATCTGAAGAACAAATTGGCAGACATTGGTGATACAGTTGCAGATACAAATCTAGTAACCATTACCATGAATGGTGTGACTGGTGATTACCAAATGTTTATCACTGGGATAAATACGAGAGAGAAAATCCCAAAGTTTGAAGAACTGACAAGAATACTAATTCAAGAAGAAGAAAGAAGATCAACTTTGAAGCCCAAGAGTGTTGATATTGCTGATGGTGAAAAAGAACTTCTTCAAAGGAAAAGGAAATCCACAACAACAAAACAAAGGAATCTCACAGAAAAGACCAAATCAGACTCAAGGTATGAATCCAAATAGAAAAAACTCTGAAATTAAATGTTTTTATTGCGGAAAACTTGGTCATATCACTAGGGAGTGCAGGAAGAAGAAATATGATGAACAACAACAGAAGCAAAAACGACATGCAGGTCATCTTGCAAATGACAATCATGTGCAGAACTTCAGATTGTTCATGGTAGACTTTGATGAGAATGTTGATGAATACATCTGGTATGTAGATTCAGGAGCATCAACACATATTACGGGGAACAAGCAATGGTTTGAATATTTTAAAGAAATCAATGATGGAGCACAAATCTACCTAGGTGATGATAGAAGTCATCAGATCAAAGGGTGTGGAAAAATTTCTATCATTTTGCCTAATGGAAATGTAAGACAAATTCATAATTTCATGTATGTGCCCGATGTAACAAAGAACTTGATTTCTATATCCATGATTACAGATCAAGATCTCAAAATTGAATTTTTTAAATCTAACTGTTATATTAAAGATCTGTTAGATGGCATGAAGACTATTGCTACAGGAATTCGAACAAGAGGTCTGTACAAATTGGATGTAAGACCAACACTAGTTCGAGCTTTGACAGTAGCAAATTTGACTACATAAGAGTTGTGGCATCAAAGATTTGGTCATATCCACTACAATGATTTGTTGTTACTTCAGAGAAAGGAAATGGTAAGAGATACTCCTATGTTAAAACAAGTGCATAATGATTGTGATGCTTGTACATTAGGAAAGATTCATAGAGAGGAATTCCTTGTTCAAGAGGAGAAGAAACATAGACACATACTTGAATTAGTGCACACAGATCTTTGTGAACCCATGCAAACAAAGTCATTAGGAGGTGCACTGTATTTTTTACTGTTTATTGATGACTGCACAAAGTTTTCTTGGGTATATTTTTTGAGTAAGAAAATTCACACATTTGAATACTTTAAGTAGTTCATAAACATGATTTAAAAGCAAACAGTGAAGCATATAAAAATTCTCTGCTCCAATCAAGGGGGAGAATACAGGAAGGATGAGCTTATCAAGTACTGTATAGACCATGGGATATTACAACAATTCACAGTACCCCATACTCCTCAACAAAATGGAGTAATGGAAAGAAAGAATAGAACATTGGTGGAATGTGCTAGGATCATGTTGGGTAGCAGAAGCTCCGCATAACGGTCATGGGGCACAAAGCCCAGAATTTTGGGTAGAGATAGGGTAAAGACTCCGTGGGATGCATGGAGCATGATTGAGTCAAAGGGTAGTCTACCCAAAACTAATTTAAAGAAATGTAAGTTGAGTCGGCCCGCCCATGGATTGCGGTCCATGGAAATGTATAAATACAGCGAGTCTCTATGGGTAGAGGTAGTTAGTTTTGGATTATGAATGATCTGAATTGTAATGGGTTTATGAGCTAAGAAGTTTTGGAGCATTTGTAAGACCGAGTTGAGGGTATTGGGTAGTGGATAGAGGCTCTGCAGTTGTGTGCGCAGAGGCTTGGTAGAGTCTACAACTGTGTGCGTGGACCTCTGTAGCTGAGTGCGCAAGGTAGATCTAGATGTATTGGTGATAAAATGGGAATAAAGATAACTTGATTTTGAAACTCTGTGTTAATCTGAGCTATTGCAGATCTCGTTAATTTATGATTGGTATTTCTATTGATTATTTATGCACATGCTTATGTTCTGGGTTAATGCAAATCTGTATCTCTATTAAGTGCACGCACTAGGTATCTTAATTAAGTGTTTGCTTAAATACCATCACAAGTAGATCTGATCTATAATAACTCCTTAAGTAATTAGTATTGAGAAATAGCCCTACCTCGGATCTACACAGAAGCAGAGCAGCGAGAGAGTGTAGAACTATGCGCGAAATATCCAGACATCCCAAGGGTGAAGAAACCTGGTTCCAGCACCCTCCCCTGCTACCTCGAGTGAGACCCCAGTCTGCGCTCAACGGGCTGTTGCCGAAAGGGTCGGCAGCTGTGGGATTTGTTTGCTAAATAACTCTTCCGAACCTGGTTTAGGCCCATATAAGCCAACAAATGGTTCTGTTGCCAGGATCGGGATCTACCTAAGGGGTGTCTAATGTGGGAACACTAGAACCCTACAAAGAAAGAGCTTGAAGAGTGGTGGGATCTGAAGCTCCACGAGTTTGCAGTTTAGGAAAACAAAAACCCGTGGATATTAGAGGAAGATTGGTTGGACCACTATATATACACAGATATCCATGTTATCTTCTACGCATTTCCTATAGAGTTGTATGAGTGGATCAAGAAGTTAGTTGACAGCGTGGGAAGTTGCATATTAGATCAGCCTATTGTGTGGACCCCAGAACTCATGCACAGGCTAGAAGCCACTGAAGATAAAATCGCACGCGCAGTAGATCATTGGTTGGATGAGATAATAGGAGGATTTATCACTGAGTTTGCGATAGATACAATAGTGAGTTAGAGTGAAGCAAAAAGGAGATTTCTCCAAGGACCACGAGGTAAGTATATCAAATCATTGAATACTTGGATTAAGATGTTGTTGTGTGAAAAACAGATTATGTGTGTATATTGATGTGTGGAGTAATAGAGCGGAAGAGGCTATCGAGGAACAGGAGGAGTAGAGAACACTCCTCTGATTTCTATCTCATGGGAGAGCGAGGAGGAACTCGCAAGGTTCTCACCAGGAAGTGCAGTCTAGTTGATTAAGGAGTGCTTCCCACTGATACCACCTCTGTCCACACCACCACTCGTGTCACCTACATCAAACCCATCCACACCGACACCAACCCCACCTCCCCCACCACCAAAAGTTAGGATGGAAAGCGCAGTCCAGTTGCTGATATTCAAAGGTGTAGGAAATGAGGAACCAAGCCAGTTCTGGTTTGTGATAAGATCTGTATGGGATGCTCAAGGCATCATGGATGATAACATCAAGAAGGCTACCTTAGTTAGCACGCTGCAGGACTGCGCATTGACCGGGTACATGAAATACTCAAGTGATCATCCGAATGAGGGAATAGTAACAATCCAGGAGGCGCTAAATAAGGAATTTGGTCAACCAAAGTCGGAAGCACAGTCGGTTATTGGGTTCAAAGAGATTGCAATGTTGCCTGGTGAAACTCCATGGGATCTAGATCAGAGGTTGAAGAGCGCCATCTGCGAGGCAAACATGACATTGTCGGATGCACAACACTGCGCTTGGTTTTTCATGTCATTAACAGCACATCTAAGGATGGCTCTATCACAACAAAATATCTCAACCCAAGCTAAAGCATTGGAGACAACAATGAGGTTGCACGAAACCCCAATACAGGATCCAGTGTTGGGAGTACAACAAATCCAAGCGTGAATACAAAACCCATTTCTAGAAATGCGAAGCTTGAAACAAGGGCAGACACCTTGTCCAGAAGTACGGGAAGACGTGTGGTGTATCAAATGTAAGGGCCAGGGCCACGATAAGGACCACTGTCCGATCTTTGCGAAATATGGGACAACAGGGGGACCAATACTGTTGCGACCAGAGGTACAAGCTGGCCAAGCATGGTGGCCGCACTCTGGTGTGCAATCTGTCAGGTGGGAGGAAAGCATGACACAGAAAATTGTCATCTATTGCAGAACCTAAGACAACCCCCCCCAACAACTATTCTGTAAATTTTGTAGGACGGTGGGTCATGATGAAATAAATTGTCGTAGTTACGAGATGTTGATGGATCGAACACCTGCTTATAGGATGCAGATGGAGGCGCGTGGGTAGGATTTGGTCGCACCACTCGCATGAGGGGGATTCCAAGGACGCGAACAGGGCCACGGGGGAATGGGACCTGGACGGGGACGAGGAAAATTAATTTGCTATAATTGTGGAGGACCGGGGCATTACACGCGGGACTGCAGGAACTCGACTAAAGCCTGTTGCCTGTACTGTTACCATTTTGATCACGAAGCAGTTGATTGCCCCACACTAACTGCTCGGATGCGGGAAAAGGGGGGGCTTCCAGCTAACCCCACTCAGACCGTCCAAATGATTAAGGCTGAACAACGTGTGAAACACCCTAACGTAAATATGATGCTCAGAAGTGGCGCAGCTATAGGGGAAGATAAGGGGAAGAAGTCGGAGGAGGATACGTGGTTTCGTAAGGCCCCCTCAGAACAACCAGAATTTGATTTGGAGTGTGCGAGGGAAACCTTAATGGAAGCTAAGAAGAATTTCACAAAAGCATCTACTTTGGGAAGTAAGGATCAACTAGGACCAGAACAGAATACTTCTCTGATAACCACCTTCTTAGAAACATGCATGAAAGTACTCAGGGATGCTAAAGCAGTGAAAGGACTACAAGAACTGATAGCTATATGCACAGGGGTGGGAAAACCGTGAATGGCTTGGAAGTTAGGAAAACATGCTTTGCGCACTGGACGGGAAATGCGACTGACTGTGCAGATTGGAGACTATGAGATGAACAAGGTTTTTTTGGATTTGGGGTCCGACGCGAAAGTCCTACTGAAACAGACTTGGGAGCGCATGGGCAGACCTACACTACAATGGTCCCCAATCCAATTGTGGATGGCTAACTAGCAAAAGATCTTGCCTATGGGAAGAGTGCAAGGGGTTATAGTGGACATCGGTGGTGCTAGCACACAAACTGATTTTGAGGTCATCGAAATTGTGGATGACAGTAACCCATATATGTCTTTGTTAGGGATAGATTGGGCAAAGGATATGAATGGAGTCATCAACCTCAAGAAATGAAAAATGATATTCGAAAAGAAATCTCTCTGTGTAGTGGTTCCATTGGATCCAGTTGAAGGGGCGTGCTATACTAAACTTGTGTGCAACGAAGACAGTGATGGTGAGTTGGACTGTATCTACTAGATCACAACGCAAGATCGGGACAGGGTGAATCCAACAGCAGATGGTAGACTCTCATGGGACCGCAATAGTTCTTGCACGTCAGACTCGGATGAAGAGGTTGAATGATGGCAAAACCGACTGCATGAAGTAACCACACTAAATTGTAACATGATGGTCACAATAGGGGCAAAGGAGCCGCCAGTTGAGGAGATTGCCGCGAAAGCAGAAGAACCAATCGATCAGTGAGAATTGAAAAAGTTGAAACCAAAACCGCCGGAAGTATCCATGGCGGCACCATACGCAACCATTACTTCAGGAAAGGGTGCAGTCCCGAAAATGCGAAGGAAGTGGCACGGGGGTCGAAGGCAGGTGCACACATGGATTAAAGAGAAAAATGGGGTAATCATCCTTCGCCAGCATAGGCTATAGGTGTATGATGTGAAAACACCCAACTCACCTAGAATTAGCAGCCCAAAGCTGCCACAACAACTCAATTCACCAGCAGCCGGCGACAAGGTCAACATGGACATGGAGGGAAGCACACACAGCAGTTGGCAAAGAAAACAACCCCATGGGAAGTTGTGGATACCATGGGTTAGATGAGCTTGTAAAAGGAGATGGAAAGAAGCTCAAAAAAAGCAAGGTAGTCGTAGGCCCCGCGACGTTAGAAAACTATGGGCATGGCCGAGAATCCAAAGCGCGCTCCGAGGGGATGAATTTAGTAGAATGCCACGTCGCGCCACTCATGGAAGCCGAGCCACTCTATACGTAAGGAGATTTGGCCCAGTCGAGTATCCCGCCGAACAAGAACGAGTTGTGACCCTGCTATCAGGGCTGCGCCCATACCCACGGAAGAACACCCCCCCCCCACAATGGCGCATAACTAAAGAACGACTACCCAGAAGCTCGAGCGAAGCTCACAACCGGGGCTGGCAAGGAAATTAAGAAATTGCACTAGAGGTGCAACCACTTGACTAGCGGTAGAAACTACAGTCTTAGCACCCCAAGCAATTGAAAGAAGGCGTGGGACTATAAACAAGTCTATGGGAAGCCGACGCGGCAAAATGGTTGTCTCCCAAGTTACTCAGTCCACTAGATCGCAACTGCGCCCGAAGGACTACACTACTGCGCGGAACAATCGAGAGATGACCATTAGCAACACTATTCCTGAGAAGAAAGTTAAGTTATGGCAGGGAGGAGCAGGTGGTGAGCCATTAAGATGGAAGTTCAGAGTTAGATATACAAAGATCTGCCGATTGAACATTGGTACTAAAGTGGAAAAGGAGGGAAGGGATTTTTTCACAATTATGAACTTATTTCATGCCCTAGGGACGGCAGGGGAATATTGGCGCTGTGAACCAGGGAAGAGTAGCAAGCATTCGGCTACTAGGAACCCCATGAGTACTATGGCCAGAACCCGAGCACGGTTCACGAAGGAAATGCAACTAAATTAGGAAGAGCCAAAGTTCGTGACTCAGGCCCCCAAGGTTCTAAAATCCCCACGAACCCTAAGACCAAAGAAGAATAAGCAGAAGACAGGAACAGTCTGGGCCTCACCAAGATTCAACAAATGATCAACAGTTGACAAGGGCAAAGCAGTTACCACCAAACTTAACGAGGACGATGACGATCTCTAGGCCCTGATTGACTAGATTGATGCATAGGCTGAGGAAGAAGTGGATGTGTTCCAACTCCCGTAACTACCTCCATAACTTTCTCCGTGGAAAGGAATGACCAAACTATCCAAGGACTTGGACGTTGCGAAGGCTGAGCTTCAGACCCCGCTTCTTCCAGATGAAATAAGGTTCGAAGGGTTGCCACTGGGGCGCGTTTTGAGCATCAAGTTTGAAAATTGGGACCTTGCTGATAATGACAAGTTCCCTGAGTTGGCCAAAGACAAATTATTATCGTGGGCATGGTTATTAGGTGTGGAGAAGGCTGGACTACTCAACCTCAGATGGATACCTCACTATCACTGCGTGTCCATTACCATATTTGTGATCCGACAGCTACTCTGTCTCATACATGATGGATACCTCTGGTTGGAAGAGTCGATCCTGATCATAGTGGAATTAATCCACCGAATTACGCACTTGCCGCTGAAAGGGAACGACCCCACCGACATTGCAGGAACAAGCAGCGAGGTAGGCCTCGCCGAAACAATGAAGGAGAAATACCAACTGGAGAAAGGAAAGCGAGGGTATGTCATAGCCAGCATCAATGACCGTCCAGTACACGTCGCTACTTAGCTACTTGCTAGTAAACTCATGAGGAAGTGTCGTGCATATGAGGTACAAGCTCCTATCATTACGCTAGTGGGGTAGTGTGCCGAAGGGGTTCAGTTCAACTCGGCACAGTTTTTATGTGACAAATTCCTGACCAACTGTCAAGAAGCACAGGACAAAGGTAAGACATTTCATTATGCATGGTTGCTCTTATCAATCCTTCTAGTTATAGGAGAACTACCGCAGGATAGCCAGTTTCCCAGCATTACAGATAATCTACCTGAAGTGGTGCAGTATACTTCGTTATGGGCTACAAGGGATGCATCAAGGGTTTCTGCAATACGGGAATTTTGGACCTTCATGGAACAGAAGGTACGGACACAGATTGCTCAGTGACTACGAATGTCTCCCACGATCTACAATAATTTCCAGAGCACAGCCGAGTTTAAGGCAAACATGCATCACTTGTATATCCGGGCGCGAAAGGATCTGAAACGATCATGTATCACACTTCCATTCATGGAAACAGATGAGGCAATTTATGCGGTCTTAGCAGCATTTCCCCTCGAATGGTGCACCCCAGACAAGGTCATTCTCAACAATATGGCAGCACAACAACAAAAGAAGGACCGCCAGCAGCGACTCATTCAGCTAGCAAAAGAGACACGTTAGGAACAACAGGCCGCTTCGCAGCAGGAGGCTCCCAAGGACCCGCCAGCAAAAGAGATCATGACAGATCAGGAAATGGATTTAGAACGGGACACAGAGATGCAGGACCACACAGACCAGGTCAAGTGGCTGCGTGGACAGGAATCACCGCTCAAACAAAAAAAATTCCAAAACAGTGAAGGCTCTGGAGAGAGAATTCATTGACAGCAGCCAGCCAGTGAGCAATGCCCCCACCAGTGTATTGACCGATATAATCGCATAGCAGACAACTGTGTTGGGGGAGATTTGAGCATAGTTGCAGGTATTACAGGTGTGACCTCCGGGTAGGGTCAACCTCTATCTAGTAGAAAACATAGCCACAACCAAGCAGATGGTGCGCGCACCCACACCAAACACCTTACCGTTGCCAGCAGGTGTTTTCCTAGTTGAAGTCGCAGACAACGAACATAGTTGGGGATTAAATATGGCTGCCTTACCTAGGGAAATACTCTACCAACTAGAGGAGGGAGTAACTAATGAGCTTCGTGCCAGGGAAGGTCGCGCCCCCCACACTTTGATGGAGCAAAAGGAAATTTAGAATAGGTCACTCTCCAGCACGATGACTTGGTCGGACGCTATCAAGTAGTAGAGCAAGTTGTGATAGACGTTTGCAACACGATACTGGAGTTAGCTATCCCCAAGGACCTTCCAAGTTACCAAGATTCAGCACATGGCCACAGGACTCTGTATAGCCCAAGAGGCAGCCGCAAAAGCCCAGGGGGAACTTACTTTGCAAATTGTAGAGCTTAGAATCTAGGCGCAACAACCTCTAGAAGATCACGAACGACGTCACGGGGAAATTCAAGCAGGGTTGGAAACGATGAGCTGTGATGTCCGTGAATGCTTAGGACTACTAAATCAGTGTCTCGTTATGCTCACATCCCTCCAAGAGGACCCAACCATACAGCGAATGGAAACTGAGGTGCGCAAGTTGCAGCAGGCCTATGACACAGTTTGAGGGGAAGCACAGACAATCGTTATCACACAGCGGTTGGCCAAAATGAAGGAGGCCTAGGGTCTCAAGGCCTAAGTTGACGTCGTGCGGCAATAAGAGGCAGTGCTTAAAGAATGCATCCAGCCCTGGCTCTATGAAGCGTTTAGCGTTTCTACAACTATTGAAGGCAAGTTAGAGCATATGCAGGCAGTATGTGATACCGAGAAAGCAACTACAAGTGATATAGATGCATCAGTGGCTCGCTTGGAACATGTACAACAACTTGCAGCAGAATTTGTTGAAGGAACACGTGATGTGCAGAAGTTGTTGACTAATCTCCACGCAAATATTACCACACCAGCTGAGTGACTTAGGACAAGTCACGATGATTGTGTTGGGAGACTGTTGGGTAGCAGAAGCCCCACGTAGTATTCATGGGGCACAAAGCCTAGAATTTTGGGTAAAGATAGGGTAAAAACTCCGTGGGATGTGTGGAGTGCAATTGATTCAAAGGGTAGTCCGCCCAAAAATAATGTAAAGAAATGTAAGTTGAGTCGGCCCACCCATGGATCGTGGTCCATGGAAATGTATAAATAGAGCAAGGCTTTATGGGTAGAGGTAGTTAGTTTTGGATTATGAATTATCTAAATTGTAATGGGTTTATGAGCTAAGAAATTTTGAAGCATCTCTAAGTCTGAATCTAGGGTTTTGGGTAGTGGATAGAGGCTTTGCAGCTGTGTGGGCAGAGACCTGATAGAGTCCATAGTTATGTGCGCGGACCCCTGCAGCTGAGTGCGCAGTGTAGATCTGGATGTATCGGTCATAAAGTGGGAATAAAGATAAGTTGATTTTGAAACTCTGTGTTAATCTAAGCTTATGCAGATCTAGTTAATTTATGATTGGTATTTCTATTAATTATTTATGTGCATGCTTATGTTCTGGGTTAACGCAAATCTGTATCTCTATTAAGTGTGCGTAATGGGTATCTTGATTAAATGTTTTATTAAAGACCATCACAAGTAGATCTGATTTTTAATAACTCCTTAAGTAATTAGTATTGAGAAATAGCACTACCTCGGATCTGCACGAAAGCAGAGCAGCGCGAGGCTGCAGAACGGAGCGCGAAATCTCTAGACTACATCCAGACATCCCAAGGGTGCGGAAACCTCATTCTAGCACCCTCCCCTACTACCTCAAGTGAGACCTCAGTTCGCGCTCCTCGGGCTGTTGCCAAAAGGGCTAGTAGCTACGAGATTTGTTTGGCTAAATAACTCTTCCGACCCTGGGTCAGGCCCATATAAGCCAACAGAGCATGTTGAAAGGTAAGGATCTTTGGAATGGTTTTGGGGTTGAAGCTTTGAATATTGCAGTTTATTTGAAAAATAGGAGTCCTACAAAGAGTCTTGAGCTAAAACTCCTTATGAAACATTATATGGATTTAAACCTGCAGTAAAACATTTAAGAGTGTTTGGGTCTAAAGAATTTTCCCATATTCCAAAGGAAGATAAAATAAAACTAGATTCAAAAGCCATCAAATGTACCTTTATAGGGTATTGTTCACAATATAAAACTTATAGATTATTTAATCCTTCTATTCACAAGATTTTAATTAGTAGAGATGTCAAATTCCATGAGCAGGATCCTGAAGAATCTGATAAGCGCAATGAGGAATGGGATATTTTGTTCTTGGTGGAAGAAGGAAGTTATGAATGAGGTGACAGAAATGAGCAGCAGCAGCAGGAAGGAAAAGAACAGAATTTAGATGCAGCAGTTAAGCCGAGTCCAGCAAAGGAAATTCAGAATAGGTCAGAAGCTACACAAACTCTCAAAAGATCAGGTAGGCAGACTCAGTTGCCTGCTAGATACAGGGAAAATTATTTTATAACTAGTATGATGAATGTTGTTGAACCTTCTAGTTATAAGGAAGCAAATGAATGTAGTCAATGGAAAACAACTATGGAACAGGTATATGAATCTATAATCAGGAACAACACGTGGGAGCTGGTTGAACTTCCTAGAGGGAAACAAACCATAGGTTGTAAACTGTTGTATAAACCCAAGATTAATGCAGATGGAACCATAGATAATTAAAAGCTAGATTGGTGGCAAAGGGGTATTCACAAAAAGAAGGCATTGACTATGAGGAAACCTTTGCCCCTGTAGCCAAAATAAATACCATCATAATGTTAATTGCTTTCCCTTCTTTATTGCTCTCTGCTTTCTTACACCTTAGGATATGACATGCGGCTAATATTGCTCAATGAACAAATTTAAATGTTTTTTTTTCTTTAAAACTTCATCGCTAGTACCATAAACTCTTGGTTGTGGAAAAAAATGTGGACAAACCTCATGTGGTGTTGTGAAATATTTACATATTTATGCATAGCTGAGAGCCATTCAGGGAATTGGGAGGGTGGAGGTGGATGCCTAATGTGCTGGGGTTCGAGTTCACGAGAGGAAGATCTTTGATTCAAAAATTACATCGAAGCTCACAGAGAAGATAGGAAGACCACTCTTTCAAGGAAAGTGGGTTTGAGACCCCCTCTTTCCAATAAAATTATATTTCACATTATAGAAAAATTTAGGGTTTTTTTATTCAATGGAGTTCAGTGAAAAACATGAGTTTATGTGTATTACTTAAATAAAAATTAGGTGATTTAGTTTTTAAATGTGAAGATTAATTTTTATTTAGTTTAAATAAATAGAAATTAGTTGGTTGATGTGCAGATTAACTTTTACTTAGTTTAAATTTGAAAAGTTGGAAATGAAATAAAATAAAAATATGGAAAAATATTGGGGAATAAAAAATAAAAAAAATTCATTGATTATATTTTTATAGAACATTTGTTAAGTAAAATAAAAATAAATATTAAAAATCAAATAAAAAATAACTTAAAATCAGTGTAAGTGAGTTGTGCGTATTCATCCCTGCCACACCACCTGTTATCCCATAGATCGTCAATGCCAAACCAGATCTTATATTCAACCTTATGTATTACCCGAGGGACACCAGAAGGAATTTTCGCGAGACGAAGTAGGGATTGCAACGTAATTTCATAAATTTATATAAATTATATATGGTTTTAAATTTTTAATTTGTTTCTATTTTTGGGTATTAACGAATTGTTTTAAATAATATTATGCTAAATTTCATACTCTTGTACGAGACATTTGTTAATAAGTCCAGAAGATGTATTATTTGGGTACCATTCATGGGATTGCTAGAAAAATATTATTTAATAAAGTTTTTGGTGAAATGAATAATTACTAAG
>APFE031247352.1:135691-161141 GCA_000404065.3 Pinus taeda | reverse complement strand
ATTAATTTTATTGAGTGGAGAAGTGCTTTACCTTAGTGTTCTTAAATGACTGTAAAATATGCAAAGTTCACTGTGAGGAGAAAACATCGTGGAAAGAGTTCTTGCTTCATGAACTAGGGTTTTGCTCTAGGGTCTTGGCGTTGGTCACCATGGTGGGGTGCGGAGGGGGCAGTTCGGCTCCCTCCTACAATCAAGTGGTTGCGGACAGAAGCAAGGGAGGTGGAGCGCATCGCTTCAACAAACCAACAGAGTTAGTAGGAGAAGATGAGAATAAAGAAAAATCGAGAACCATTGGACCTCAAGGACATGAAGAGAAGCCTGAGGAAGTTAGCATGCAGAAGAGAACAGAGCATAGCAATAAGAAATTTGCTCCTCCAAGCACATCCTCGGCCTATAAACCCAAGTTGACTACCATTCCTCAAGTTATTTTAAGTGACCCAGCGTTGCAGGTGCATAAAGAAAACATGGTGGAATATGGTGTTATCTGCAAATTTATGGGAATTTGGCCAGCGGAGAAGGCTTTACAAGCATGGATCAGGAACCACTGGAAATCAAAAGGGAAAATTGACCTTCACCTTGGGTCCAAGGGCTTCTTCATGGTGGTGTTCATAAGCTTGGAGGACAAAGACAAAGTGTTCTAGGGAGAACCCTATTTTTACGCTTCTGCAGGCCTCTACATGAGACCATGGGTAATGAACTTCGTCCCGGAATGAGAGAATTTCACCTCAGTTCCAGTATGGATAAGATGCTACTCCCTCCCTTTAGATTATTGGCTATCGGAGTCTCTAAAGGCTATTGGCAACAAACTAGGGCATTTTATAAAGACCTCAGATGCTAATGTAAGAGGCAAATACACTTCCTTCACCCATATATGTGTGGAAATGGACTTATCGGGGGCACTTCTGGATGCAATCATTTTAGAAGTGTATGACAAGGAATGGGTGCTGGCGGTGGACTATGAACACGTCCCATTTAGGTGTCGTAAGTGCCATGAAAACTGGCAGTTATACAGGGAATGCCCAACGAACAAGACTGAGAGAAATATAAAAGCCACTATAGACAAGGATCACGAAGGTTTTACAAAATTTATAGGTAAAGGGAAAGGAGGCAAGTGGTACCAAAAGAAAAATATTGAAGACGAACAACTAAACCACAATAGTTTCAAGATCTTAGAAGAAGAAGTCAAAAAAATTGGGATGAACCACGAAGTGGAGAATATTCCCACCAAGAAGAAAAGGGATGTTGATATGGAGGATATGCCAGAAAACAACAAACAGATGGATGATTTGTCAAGCATGATGGAGCTTAGCAGAGACAACGAGATAACCCCAAGTGAGCCAGGAATGGAAGAACATGAACTGCAAGAGATTCTAGAGAGGGAGAATTTAGATCCTGAAATTTTTTTGGAGCAGGGAATCACCAAAGGAGTAGGTTGTCTGCCAAAAGAGGAGTTTGACAGGGTTCAAGAGCTCTTCCTCTAGAGAGCACAAACAAAGTGCTCTGGAGTCAAAAGAAACCATGACATCTAGGAGAATAGGGGAGTGAAAATGATGGAGGATACATCGATGCTTTCTTCCAAGAACCCCGGTGGGAAAAGAGGAAGGAAAAACATAATGAGTTGTTGACCGAATGTGGTAAACTTATGATTAACTCAGGTAAGATGAGGGATCTTACTAGTTACTCCTTTACAAACCTATCTTAATGAAGCCTACAACCTCGAACATTAGGGGCCTAGGAAATAAAAGGAAACAAAGAAACCTTAGTAGTAGAATAAAGGAAGAAAAATGAGATATGGTTTTTATTCAGGAAACAAAATGTTCGATGGACAAGATCAAAGAGATACACAACAAATGGTTTATCAAGTATGGATATCTAGACGTTAAAGAAGATAAGTCAGTGGGTGGGATTCTCACTCTATGGGATCCTCAAAAACTTGGAATCCTGGATGCTGAAGCTTCTAGGAATTATCTATCGATGGTGATTCAGCCTTTGGGGGATAAGGAGATCTACACGATCACTAACATCTATGGTCCTCAAAAACTAGAAGACAAACTAAAGCTTCTCACCTCCCTTGAGGAGCTGAGGGAGAGATATCCTGATATACCTTGGATGCTGGCAGGGGATTTCAACATGATCGGATCTCTTACAGAGAAAAAAGGTGGGACAAGAAAACTAGGCAGAGACTCCCTTGCTTTCCAGAACTTCATGAATAACATGGGGCTAGTGGTCACAGAAACAGTAAATGGAATTTTTACTTGGAATAATAAGAGGGGAGGGGCTTCTCAAGTCGCCTCTAAATTAGACAGATTCATAATCTTAGAGGACCTCCTTATCACAAGCCTTGATATGTCAGCTCTAATCCTTCCCTTTGGAGGCTCGGACCACTGGCCTATCTAGCTGGAAGCCACTTTTATGGGTACACCGAGGAACAAACCTTTTAGGTTTGAAAATATCTTGCTCTCTCACCCTGATTTCACCAACAATATTGAAAATGGTGGACAGAAGATAGGCCCATTCAAGGCACTAAAATGTTCATGCTGTAGCAAAGACTCAAACACCTCAAATCTAGGCTTAAATATTGGAACAAACAAGATCTTGGAAATATTTTTAAAGCCAATAAAGAAGTTGAGAAGAAACTCCAGGAGATTAATCAGATCATCATCACAAAGGGTTTTACCGAGGAACAGAAAATTCAAGTTGACTCTCTTCAGAATGAATGGGAAGATTGGTGCATGAAAGAGGAGATTTTCTAGAGACAGAAATCGAGGGTGTAGTGGATTAGAGAAGGAGAAGAAACATGAATTTTTTTCATACATCAACCTTGGATCACAGATCTCAGAACATAATTTCTAAATTTAAAGACTCTCAAGGGAAAGAGCTCATCTCTCACAAAGATATAGAATCTGTCCTATTTCAACACTTCCTTAGCATAGCAGTGGAGCCTCTCGTTGACAGATCTTGGTTCATTAACAAATTCACAAAGTTCATTCCTAAGCTTGTAACCTGGGAAGACAACCACAATCTTAATAGGCCAGTGTCTGAAGAGGAGGTCATTAAAGTTATCAATGAGATGCAAAATGGGAAATCCCCTAGCCCAGATGGGTGCAATGTGGATTTCTTCAAATATTGCTGGAAAACAGTCAAACAAGATATCCTTGAGGTTGTGGAAGAATCTAGGAGATCCAAAACTATTTTGAAAGCTCTTAATGCCTATTTCATAGCTTTGATTCCAAAGCAAGAAAAAGCTATGACACCAAACAGATTTAGACCCATCGCCTTATGTAATGCGGTGTACAAAATTATTTCCAAAGTGATCGCTAATAGGCTCAAGCCTCTTCTTCTTGCTCTCGTTTCAGAGGAGCAAACTGGTTTTGTGGAAGGAAGACTGATTCTCAACAACATCATACAAGCTCATGAGGTAGTACACTCCCTTAAGAGAAATAAGAAAGCTGGTATGATCATGCAACTGGATTTAGAGAAATCTTATGATAAGCTAAGTTGGATGTACATCAGGGAAGTGCTAAGAGCTTATGGCTTCGACCACAACTAGATAAGATGGGTTATGGCCCTTGTATCCATGGCTAGTTTCTCCATTCTGTTTAATGGCTCTCCTTCAAGAACCTTTATATCCGCTAGGGGCCTCAAAAAAGGGGATTCGCTCTCCCCCTTCCTCTTTGTTCTCATGATGGAAGGACTAGGCAGAGAAATCAAAATGGAAAATGTTGAAGGAAGAATCCATGGTTTGGAACTTACCCCAGCTGGGGCTACCTCTACTTATCAACAATTTGTGGATGATACAATGTTGTAAGGCATTCCTACGGTCAAGGACGCCAGAGCTTTCAAACAAATCTTGAACGACTTTGCATTAGCTATTGGTACAGAAGCAAGCCTTGATAAATCAAAGGTTTTTTTTCAATATTGACATTGCTATTCAAAGGAACTTTACCAGAATTCTTGGGTTTCAAAGGGCTCAGTTACCTTCCAAGTACCTTAGAATGCCTCTTACTAACAAACCTTTCAGTAAGGGATTCTTGGAGCTGGTAACTAATAAACTTCAGGATAATGTCAGGAAATGGACCTGCAAGTCTTTGAATTTGGTGGGGGTCTTGTGCTTACAAAGGTTGTCCTACAGGCTATACCCATTTTCATGTTTTCAGCTCTTCCTGCTCCCAAAGGAGTTATACAAGAAATCAGGAGTATTCAATGAGATTTTCTTTGGGGCAAAGCGGAAGAGAAAAAGAAGTGGGCTTTGGTAGCTTGGGACAAGCTCTGCAAGCCTAAGGACCATGGTGGTTTGGGGCTTCATGACCCTGAAATCCTCAGCAGAGTATCAGGAGCCAAACTTTGGTGGAGGTGGCTCAAGGAAACGGCAACCCCTTGGGCCAAGATTTGGAAGTAGAAGTATGAAAATAATTGGTAGGAGAGGGATCATATCAGAATGTCATGGCTCATTAAGAGCTCCCCCATTTGAAACCTTTCATGGGAGAATAGAGCCATTGTCCAGCAGCATAGTTTTTGGGAGATCAGAGCTCGGAACCTTGCACGGTTTTCGGAGGATAACTAGCAGAAGGAACCAAATTTGTTTAGAGAATAACTAATCGCTCTCAAAAATGACACTGACAACAAAGATTTACTCATGGTAAGTGACTTCTGGGATCATGTAAGGGACAATGGTAAATGGAGAATGTGGAAGAATCTTGGTTACAGTGACGAGAGTCCTTTGAAAGTGCGGGCGAATTCCCTTGCTCTTGACTTGGAGAAGAGGAAGATTTTAGTGTCTGCTCATCTGACCAACTAAGATGGGGTAGAAACACCGAAGGCACCTTTAACCTCAAAGAAGCCAAATGCGAGGTTCTAGGTTTTGATTATCCAAACACTGACCAGGTTTGGAATGACCTTTGGAGGAACTTGCAATGGATGAAAGTCAAGTTGTTTATGTGGTTGGTTCACCAAAAGAAAATTCTCACATGGGAGAATCTTCTAAAAAGGGGATTTGTTGGCCCATCAAAATGCCATCAATGTGGTTTACAGGAAGAAATGATGGAGAACTTACTAAACATCTACCCCTTCACCTCTACCTTGTGGGATTGGGTGGCCTCAATCTTCAGGCAAACTGACAGGGACAGACTCAACATCACCAACATACTGAAGAATTCGAGGAAAGACTTCCGAGGTAATGAAATCATTAACAATGCTTGGACTCTGGTTCTAGGATTTATTATCTGGGATGTTTGGAAAGAACACAATGGCAGAATTTGCAAGAACAAAACAGGCTCGACCCAGAATATCATTGTCCAAATTCTACGACAGATCAAAGATACATTAGGAGCTCTAATGTGGAAAATTACTGGGAACCCCCCTACGGCCCAGGAGGATCACACACTGAGGCAGTTGGGTCTACATTCTCTAGTTCCCCTAGGCGTTGTTAATGGTGTGAGAAAAACAACTACTGGTAAAGATATTTTGCAGCCTTGCCGTCATGGTTTTTTTAAATCAATATAAACGGGACCTCTAAGGGCAACCCAAGAATGGATGGATTTGGAGGAGTTATAAGAGATGAGGAGGGGAGCATAAAGGATATTTTCCATAGTCATTTGGGGACTTCCACTAATAAAATGGTGGAGCTCATGGCCTTAGAATAGTGCGTGGAAATTTTGAATGAGTTAAATTTACACAATGCCATCATTGAAGCTGACTCGGAGTTGGTCATTAATGCAGCCAAGAGAATGTGTAATGGAATGGCACCTGGAAAAGTGCCGAAACGTTGGAGGCTCTCGCAGGTCTTTCAGCATATTCATTCCCACTTGTGAACCCTAAGAACTGTCAGTTTTGTTCATATACAAAGAAAATCTGATATGTTAGCTCATCGTCTAGCGAATGAAGGCGTGATATGCAAGGAAAATTATATATGGTACGATTGGGAGTCTATACCCTCTAGTAAACTGAGGGAATATTGTCATCGACAGGAGGCCAAAGACATTTAATACTTCCAGATCATGAATAATGGGCAGGAGATAGTCTGACGGGAGTAGGACAGAGCAGAAGTACTGGAGTCAGGTCGCAGTGCTGCAGTAAATCCTAATCGTCGATCTTGCAATCAATGCTCACGTCATAGTCAACTATGGGGGTTGAGGAGGTGATAAACAGTGTGCTAGTTGAACGGCCACAGGCCATAGGATCTGATGGTCTTTGACATTGAACAGATATTGGGTACCAACATGATCGAAGGTTAAGTCGAAGAGCGGACCCAAATTATTTATAGATCAAATTTTTAATCTATATCGGATCCGTAAAGTAGGTAAGTATTGCGCAAGTTTCTAAAGCGATAACTTGAGAACCAACAGATTAAGTGGGTGTTGATCTACAGTGCAAGATCACCATGCAACTTAGTTGATCGGAGCAATTTTCAACCGTCCAATTAAAGGTAAGAGCGACGGTGGATCACGGTTGATCGGAGAATTTATAAACCATCCGATTGAAAGTTAGATAGACGATGGAGATGGAGGGATAAGAATTGGGGAGATAAAGCGACAAGAGTTGAATGAGAAGAATTATAGTGAGATCAGTTGATGCAGGAGCATTGGCTCTCAAAGATCAAGCTCGAAGTATCTAATCAGACCTAAGGGTCTAGACGTTAGCCAAGAAGGGGCCATTGTAAAATTTCATGTAAAACAATATTTATTTCTTAGCAAGCGTAGATAGGGAATCTATTTAGTGGTTCATTTAACATTAAGGCTGACTCAACCATTATTAGTTTTTAAATTAGGCAAACAAATGAAGTTAGGATTAGTTAGGAACTTGTTTGAAGAAAATGTTGAGCAACTAAAAGGTAATGGAGGAACAGTTCCTCAATTGTAAAGAAATTGCTAATAATGTATTGAAAAGAAAAAAAAAAGAGAGAAGTTGGATAAGTTAGTTAGCCATCCAGCTAACTAGTGAGAGTGTGATTGTAAGCCTAAGGGCAAGAGAGGAACAAAGGCCACTGATATTAGAAGATCGGGCCAGAGAGATAGAAGAGTCTCATTATGTAGTCAGTTGTAATATTTATAAATACGCAGATTTAAATCCAACTGTGTAAGTCTGTGTTTTTGTGTATCGAATCATAAATTGTGAGTGAATTGAAGATTTTCATAATATATATATGTAGGCAAAGTTCGGTGAACGCAAAGAGGTAAGCGAATACACAGAGTAAAGAAGAATGTGACAGAGGATTGTAAAGGGCCATAGAAACCATAAGGATCAAGATAATGCTCTGGAGGAACAGTGATGGAAGAAGTCACACGGAGTTAAGCTCGGGAGAGAGTGTGTAGTGGAATAGTGGGAGACCTAGAACCTTTGAAGAACCCCAAATACCACAAAAAAAACTGAATATATAGTGTAAAAAAAAAACCCAAGTGGAAGGAAGAATGGAGGAATGAAACATTGGTCCATAGGAGCCGTTGGACCCTTATGAACAACGAGGAGGATTAAGTCGCAAAGAGTTGAACGGAGTTATTAATATCGCATCAGAGGAAAGAAATAGGAGCTTTAAGAAATATCGCATCACAATGTTACATTGATGAGTGACCTTGGGGCCTTAGGAAAGTGCGACATGCGATACCAATGCGATCAACGAAGTGATTGCATCGCAAACATTCAACGAAGTTGTATCGGCCGAAAAGGAATGCGACAAACGATATGAGTCGACCCGATAAGTAATTAGGCACAGTTTATTATATTAGAAGTCCAATGTCATCGCATATCGAAAGCAGAAGGGTTCATTTGCAGTGTGACCATGGAGAGATGATACCCCGATTGCAATAAAGGCATGCATTGATAACTGTGCAGAGACTGTATTAAAGTGGAAAAGGGTATGGTTTGTGATTTCTATTTTAAAAACATTATAACAGAAATAAGCGCTGATAAGAGTTATGTAGTTTAAGTTAGGTACAATCAAAGTATAAAGTGTGGAGGTTTGGTTATATGTAGGGTATTTTTCAACAAAGTTTATGAGGAGGATTAAGTCCCGATAGAAAGGAAAGGATTATTTAAAGGAAGACTAGGCTATTGTAATGAATCATTCTGTAGAGACTGATAAAGAGGGTCGTAATCATTGATAAATTATAGTTTTTCTCGGCAAGAAGCTAATGGGGAATAATATATAATATATATATATAATAAAAAATTATATATATTATATCATATTATATATATATATATATGCATAATTATATGCATAATGTGGGTATATGCAGGGTAGCCCTGCGTCATTAGCATTCTGAACACTTAGGTTTATTGCCCACGGGGATTTTTGTGTCATGTGTGGAAGGTTTTGGGTTCTGTCAACTCTGTTGTTTGTTGATCATCGATGGGTCTATCTTTTTGGACTTTACACTTGTAAACATGTGTACCATATGTAATCTTTGTTAGGTTAATTGAAGGTTCCACTCTTACTTGACCAAAAAAAAAATTACTGTGAACATTTAAATATATACTCAATATATGAAAAGTATTGTAATGTCAAATAATAATAATAATAATAATAACAAAATGTTAATTCAATTAAAAAAGTAATAAAAATGATAAATTGGTTTAATTCAATTTGCTATATTATAATCTTGTTCTTATTAATAATTAAAAAATCATAATATGCATCACGTTAAAATAAATTTAAATAATAAGTAGTGCATATACATTTAAGATACGCATATGCATAACCAATACACAACTTCCATATATGTACATGTCCTTTGTATATGCACTACTTTTGTATATGAACATATTTTATGTATATGCACATATCTTCCATATATGTGCATCTAACATATATGTGCATCTTTTGTATATACGCATTTACCGTTATTGCAAAACTTCCATATAAGCGCATATATGGAAAATGTGCATATTACAAAAGATGCACATATGCGCATATATGGAAGATGCACATATGAACATATATGGAAGTTGTGCACATACAAAAGATATGCACATATATGTAAGTTACGCATATATGGAGGCTGATTATATATAGAGGTTGAAGTTGTGTATAAATTTGGATATGCGCATATTTGGAAGTTGTGCATATACAAAATATTTGCATATACAGAAGTCGTACGTATATAGAGGAAGAATTTTTGCACAACTTTTGTATATACACATATCTTTTTAATATGCACATATCTTATGTATACATGCATATCTTCCATATATGCACAACTTCCATATTTGCGCATTTCTTTTGCATATGTTCAACGCCCGGATATGTGCATATTTCCCATATATGTGCAACTTCTGTATATGCACATATATGGAAGCTATGTATATCAGAAGCAATGCACAGCTTCCATAATATGCATATACGACAACTTCCATATGTTCACAACTTCCATGTATGTGCATAAACGGAAGATGCACATATACAAATGATATGCACATATACGAAATCTATGCATATACGGAAGACATGTGCATATACAAAATATCTGTATATACGAAATTTGCACAACTTCTATATATGTGCATCTTATGTATCACAGATCTTTAGTATGTACTGCAACCTTCATATATGTGTATATAAAAAGGTTTTCTACATATGGAAGATATGTTCATATATGAAAATTGTATATATACAAAGGTTCACGTTGTGCACATGTATCTACATATATAGAAGATATGTGCTTATATGGAACTTGCGCATATATGGAAGATATGTGCTATACAGAAGTTACACATATACGAAATTTTCACATCTATCATATTTATAACACAAAAATTAGTTGACAATAATATAAAGTTTGGTTATCAACATATTAAACATGTAAGGAATGTGATTTGTATAAATTTACATAAATAAAACAACAAATGGAAGAATACTTAATCTGGTGGCATATATGGAGTGCTCTTGTTGGAGCTGCCTAATTGAATTTACCACCCTACCAACTAGGAGTGTCTATTATATTTCCTAGCCTTAGTAATATCCACAAGTTCCCTAGCCTTGCGAGCCCAAGTCCAACAATAACTGTAGTGTTTCCAAATTATAACCAACACTCTCTAATGGATCCAAGTTTGACTTCTCTCACTTTTCTCTTCATTCTCTCCCTCCCTTTCTCCACATTCCTCCCTCCAAAATAAAATCATCCAATGCCAAAATAAAGAACAAGCCTCCCTTCTCCTCTCGACATTCTTCCCTCTTCTCCTCTGATCCTTCTTCCCTTTATGTATCCCTCACTCATCCACCTCAACCACCTCCCATTAAGACCATGAATACCCCCTTCCTTTTATTTTAATGACCTTTACTTTCCTTCCTATATATTATCCATAATTAAATTTGAGGAAGAAAGTTTTCAACATTGCGAAAATAAATATTAATATTTAATTTAGAAATAAATTTGAGCAGACAACTTGTCAAACCTTGGGAAATCATATTTTATACTTTTGACTAGATATATTTGTTACAGACCCATTTGGGCACAACACTCCCATCATCCATATCAGTGTTTTAGGGCTCATAAAACCCTAATTTCAATTGCTACATGCCCTAACCAAGTCACCCTTTTGAATGCCTCCTTCCTAGATAGTTTCATGACTTGAAGACATCCTGAAATGACCTCTAAAGGGACTAGTGCAGGTAGACCCATGTAAGGGTGCGCTGCAGAGAAGTTGAGTCCATGCCAGGGTGCTCTGCAGAGCACTTAGGCCCTCTTTCACCTGCGCTGGGTGAGATTGAGCGAAATTCACATAGGGTTTGGGGAATATTCTTATCTCTTGGAGTCATGTAGAAGTTTCCCTCACTTATCAACTCCTATGAGCTCGAAAATGGATGAGTAATGAGTTAAGATGCATCCTATCCTCTCATCCCTTCCTCCATGGAACTAATTCTAAGTATGGAAGGCCATTCAATACCCCCATTTATGACATAACCTCCTTCATCCTCCTATAAATTGAACACTCATCTAAGTGATCAGGGGTTGGACTATGTTGAATTATAAGGAGATAATGTTTCTATGAAAATTGACTTTGAGACAAGTATTGTTATGCTACAAGTTTTTCATGCTTTTGATGTGATGTGGATGGGATCCAAGCTGGAGGAGTGACTTCGAATCAGACTTGATGGTTGTAATTCCTTCTTCTATTTCAATAAAGTAGCTGAACCTTTTTCCCATATCCTTATCTTGTTATATGATGCTTATATGTGTGAATGTATTTGATTCCATTTACTTGTACTCAATAGTTCTTTTTATTTGATTGGTTCTTTGTCTTCTGTTGATGTTTACAGGTACTTTGCAAGCGTGTTAAGTACGGGAAGGAGCAACAGGATCAATACAAAGGAGACAAGAGGAAAGTGAAACTACAAGTAGTTCTTCTCATCTTCTTTGTCTCATATATTGCTTATAGGAAAATGCTAAAGTGTTTTAAATTGTTGTTCTAGATATGGCTACTTATATAGGGAATTAGTATTTATCCGTAGATAGAAAATTCTCCAAAACAAATTGGCGACCATACTAGGGAATATCATCCTTCCTAGTAGCTTATCCACCTCCTAGGACACTCTTGCAGACCATACTTGTGTTCATTGATTGTATTTCAGCTCTTTTGCATTGAATTTTGGTCAAAATTGTGTCAAATTGCCTCTTCAAATGGCTTACTATCACCAACGCAAGCTTGTGAGGGACACACTGCACTGTAGAGCACCCTTGGTTAAGGTACAGTGCTCTGAAGTGCACAGTCTCCCATTCAGGGCTGCGCTAATCCTCCTAGGGTCAGTTTCCCACCTTTGGATTGAGTATTTTCCAAGTTTCCTCTGTTTGATTGCTTGCTGATTGAACAATGAATGTCATGTCTTAGAAAACAAATTTTTATCTCCTTTGCTAGCCCTACTTTGACTTGGTTGATTAATGTTTCTTAAATGTTTTCTTTGTCATTGTCGATCCATATTCAAAGTTATATTATGGTCGATTAATCTTTGTTCAAAAGAAAGTGTCGTAAAAGTCTTCTTTGCCTTCGAAAGAAAACTATTGTAAAGTCTTCATTCTTGTTAAAGATTTATTTATTGTATGTGCATTTTTTTCCTTTTGTTCATATTCACATTAAGGAAATAAAAAATAAATACATGCATTTTTCATTGAAAAAGTGTGTGTGTTCTCATATGAATAATGTTGGGTTGTGTTATACTCTTTCCACGAGTAGCCCACATAGTTAACCGGGGGTTCGCAGGGGGTTTGAGCGATGCAGGTAACCCCACTCTATGGGGTCCAGGGTAGCGCCCTGAAAATGTTTGGTTTTGGAACCTATGTTAGGTTGGGCGGACCCACCTATGGTTTTGTGCATGATTTTTTGCACATGATTTTGGACGCGGTGGTTTTTTATCCATGGTTTTGGACACGATGGTTTCTCAGTCCATGGTATTAGATGCTTCAGCATGTATAAATATGTATTATAACATTGAAAGGAACATAATGAAAAATCAAGCTAGTAGTCACGGTTTTGGGATCCAGGGGAAAAACTCTGTGTACGTGTTTTATTTGTTATGCTCTCACATTGTTTATTTTCTGTGTTTTAGAATTCATATGCAAGTAATTTTCGTATGGGATTAAAACCTACATTTGGTATCAGAGTTGTTTTGGTTTCAAGGGGACGCCTTTATTGCTGAGGGGTTTTGCTCAGGCCTGTGGTAGACCTTGTTCAATGGGAGATCTATGAGATCGATTCTGGTGGTGAAAGAAAATGGCAAGCAGTGGAAAGATAGAGATTGAGAAATTTAATGGTTAGAGTTTTGAGTTGTGGAAACTCAAGATGGAGGATCTTTTGGTGGATAAAGATCAATGAATGGTGGTAGATATGGGTACTAAACCAATGAGAGTGTCCAATGAAGAATGGAAGAAGCTAGATTGGAAGGCAAAGAGCATAATACGATTGTCTGTCTTAGAATTAGTATTGCTGAATGTATCAGGGGAAGCTATGGTGAAGGCTTTGTGGGAAAAGTTAGGGAATTTCTACTAATCTAAGTCTTTGGTGAATAAATTGTTCCTACGGAAAAGGTTGTATAACCTAAGGATGAAAGTTGGAAACACGATGATAGAGCATCTAAATGCATTTAAGACTGTGGTAAGTCAATTATCATCGGTTGAAATTAAAATTTCAGATGAAGATAAGTGCATCCGTTTTTTGTGTTCTCTACCAGATTCATGGGATGGTCTGGTTATTGCAATAGGTAGCAATGCAATTGCCTTGCAGTTTGATGAAATAGTCTCATCCTTGCTGATAGAGGAAATGAGAAGGAAAAATATGAAGAGTAAGAATGGTAATGCCTTGTCTGTACGAGGACGGTCCCAGAATAGAAACAAAAATAAGTCATCGAGTGGGAGATCTAAATCTAGAGGGAGATCTAAATCTCTAGGAAAACTTGTAAAGGTGGTGTGCTAGAAATGCAGAAAGGAAGGGCACTACAAAGGGACTATAAATCTAAATCTCCTAATAAAGGAAAGGGATTTGATGATGCTCCTTCTGCAAAGGTGAAAACCACATCAAATTAAGGTGGGGATGTGTACTTGGCTTGTTCAAGTACACATGTAGATCATGAGGCATGGTTGATTGACTCAGGTGCATCCTTTCACTTCACTCCCCATAGAAAGTGGTTCTACAAGTATGAGAAATATGATGGTGGTGATGTCTTCTTGGGGGATGACATGGAGGCTAGAATCGTTGGTCACGGAAAAGTAAAGTTGAAGTTGCAAGGTGGAAGGGTTAGAACACTTTTGGGTGTCCTGCATATTCCTGCATTAGCCAGAAATATGATTTCTGTAAGCAAGTTGAATGATGTAGGTGTAAAAACAATGTTCGAAAAGGACACCTGCAAGATGGTTCGGGGGGCACTGGTATTGATGCGGGGAGTTTGAATTGGAACTTTGTACAAGCTTCAAGGTAGCACTGTTGTTGATGGGTGCAACAGTTTCGTGGTTCCTGAAAGTGGAGCAGAAAATCTAGTGGTCTATGGAGAGAAGACCATGTTGTGGCATCAAAGGCTTGGACATATTGGAGAGAAGGGCCTTCGAATACTTCATGGTAAAGGTATGGTAGAAGGTATGAGTAATAGCTCTGTGGATTTTGATTTCTATGAAAATTGTGTGTATGGGAAGCAAAATCGGGTGAGTTTCCCCTCTAGTGTTAAGAGGGCGAAACATATATTAGAGCTTGTGCACAGTGATGTGTTTGGACTTGTGAAGGTTCCATCACTGGTTAAGTCTGTGTACAATGTATCATTTATAAATGACTTCTCAAGGAATACATGGATATATTTCCTTAAGAAGAAATATGAAGACTTTGATAGGTTTAACTAATTTAAGGCTCTGGTGGAAAACCAGACAGAGAAGAAAATAAAGGTGTCGAGGAAAAATAACGGTGGAGAGTTTTGTAGTAAGGAATTTGAAGAATTCTTTAAGAAGTGTGGTATAACACGGCATAATACTACTCCATATACACCTCTACATAATGGAGTTGCAGAAAGAATGAACAAGACATTGATGGAAAGGGCAAGAAGCATGCTCAGTGGTGTCGGGTTAAGATAGGAATTCTGGGTAGAGGCGGTGGAGACAACATGTTACCTGGTTAATAGATCACCTTCATCAGTGTTGGAGCATAAGAATCCACAAGAGGTATGGATTGGTAAGAAACCCTCTCTTTCACATCTGAGGGTATTTGGATGTGATGCATATGTACATGTTCCAAAGGAGAAATGAACCAAGTTGGATAGTAAATCTAAAAAGTACATCTTTATTGGGTATAAGTATGGTTTAAAGGGTTGTAAGCTTTGGAACCTGTTCGGAAGCGGGGGCCTCACATAACGGTTTTGGGGTTTAAAGCCTATGAGTTACGATAATAATATTGTAAATCTCCGAAATGCGCAGAGTGCGAAAAGTAATAGGTCGATTCAAAGGGTCGTCTGCCTAAAAAGAATATAGAATAATAGGAAGTAAGTCGGCCTCAGTGAGGCTCTAAGGGTAGAAGTTGGTTTTTTTGGCTAGAGAACGGTGTTATGGGTTTTTGAAAGTAACTGTGCTCTAAGTTTGTACGTCCGGGTCATGAAGTGTTAGTAGTAGGATAGAGGCTCTGCAACTGTCTGTGCGGAGGCCAGATAGAGACCGCAGCTATGTGTGCAGACCCCTGCAGCTGTGTGCGCAGGGTAGGAAGTGAATTCTACTGAATCAAGACTATTAATAAAGATAAGTTGGTTCTGAAATACTTTGTGGACTCTGAAACATTGTGGTTCTGGTTAATTTCTGGTTTATATATATCTGTTTCGATCTGTGCGCTAGGCTTATGTTATGAATTTATGCAAATCTATAACATTTCTGGGTGCACGTATTGGTTATCCCTAATAAATAGTTTCTTAAAGGCTGCAAGGAGTATATCTACTCTATAACAAACTCATAAATAATAACTATTAAGGAAGTGCCTTGTTTCGGATCCATGCAGAAGCAGAGTGGCGCGAGGCCACAGAACAGTTTGTGACCCCTCCAGACCACATCAAGACATCCCAAAGGTGCAGAATCTTGGTTCCATCACTCTCCCCTACTACCTCGGGTGAGACTTTAGTCCGCACCCTAATGGCTGTTGCTGAAAGGGCCGGTAGCTGCAAGATTTGTTTGGCTAATAACTCTTTCGAACCTGGGTCAGGGCCCAATAAGCCAACAAATGGTTCCATTGCTGGGACTGGGATCTTCCTAAGGCATGTCTGACGTCAGAACGCTAGAACCCTACGAAGAAAGAGCCTAAGGATTGATTGGATCAGGAGCGGTACGAGTTCATAGTAGGTCCTAGCACACCAACACGCAAACCAGAGGTTAAACATGACGAGCACGATCGAGTTGCTGGTTTTCAAAGGAGCAGGAAGCGAAGATCCAAAAAAAATTTGGTTCATGGTAAGGGCAGTATGGGAAGCGTACAGAGTTACGAACAATAACATCAAAAAGGCTACCCTAGTTAGCGTATTGCAGGACAGCGCGCTGACATGGTATATAAAATACTCAAGCGATCACCCAAATGCGAGAACAATGGAGATTCGGGCTGAATTAAAAAAAGAATTTAGCTGGCCGAAATCAGAGACATAGTTGATCATCGACTTCAAAGAGATCATGATGCTGCCTGGTGAAACCCCGTGGGATCTGGATCAGAGATTGAAGAGTAAAATCCGTGAAGCTAACACGACGCTGACAGATGCGCAGCACTCCGTGTGGTTTGTGGCATCGTTGACACCACATCTGAGGATGACACTGTCACAGCAAAAGATCTCAAGCCAAGCTGAAGCGTTGGAGACAGTGATGAGGTTGCATGAAACTCCAATACAAGATTTGGGGTTAGGAGTTCAACAAATCCACGTGAAAATACAAAACCTATGTTTAGAGATGCAGAGTTTAAGACAAGAAAAGGCACCCTGGCCAGAGGCCCAGGACGAAGTGTGGTGTATAAAATGTAGAAGCCAAGGCCACGATAAAGATCATTGTCCAGTCTTTGTGAACTGTGTGGCAATCTGTTAGTTGGGAGGAAAGCACAACACGAACAACTATCATCTACTGCCAAAAATCAACTAGACCCCCCAGCAACTATCTTGCAACTTTTGCATATTGGTGGGCCACAAGCAGCGAGACTGTCATAGTTATCAATTATTAATGGACTGTGAATATTCTTGTCCAACCACTCTTCAATTATCTTCTTTGTTAGGTTCTAGTGGCACGACATCACACATCCCTTAGGCAGATCCCAGTCGTGGCAATGGAACCATTTGTTGTATATGTGGGGCCTGACCCAGGTTCAGAAGTGATTTAGCCAAGCAAATCCTAGTACTACTGGCCCTTTCGGCAACAGGCCGCGAAGCACGGAGTGGAGTCTCACCTGAAGTAGTATGGGAGGGTGCTGGAACCAAGTTTCCGCACCCTGGGATGTTTGATATGGGGTGATAGGTACGCGATTCAACCTTCGCGCTTATTAGGTTACGCGCATCATCAAGATTCCTGTGTCCTGTGGTACTACCTTCACGCAGCTCTAGCCGTAGTGCAACAAGTGTTAAACACCCAAGTCTTCCTTAATTAAGTTTTGTTCGCTTAATTACTTAGAAGGTTTTCATACATAAGCATTAATACAAGTGCGCACATATAAATAAACAGATACCATTAACACATAACATCAAAATATAAATCTACGAAATAGATGCACAATATGTTAAATCAACTTAGCTTTATTAATAATCCTTTTCAAGTTCAGTTCAATGCAGACCCGACTCCACCCTGCGCACTCAACTGTAGGGGTCTGCTCACTTAGTTGCGGATTCTACTAGCCCTCTACGCACTCAGTTGAAGATTATCTACCTCCTACTATGATCCAATACACTTTAGATCCACTTCTATCTTCTAACCATGCCTTCGCATCTATCTATTCTCTACTTGCTTTTCAAAAACTATCTTTACACTTAGAGCCTCACTCTATTTATACAATCCCATGGTTTGCAGACCATGGTAGGTCAACCCAACTTTACATTAAATTACATTGTTTTAGGGCGGACAACCCTATGCCTCATCCTTAACTTTCATGCTCCGCGCCCACATTTCATGGAGTCTTTACATCACATTGACCAAAACTCGGGCTTTAAGCCCCAAAACCCTGTTATGGGAGGATTCACTGCCCAACATTTCCTTCGATAGATTCATCTATATGAACACAACCCCAATCTTTCATATGTACATAATAATAATAAAAAAACCTTCGGGGTCTTACAGACAATAGATGTCGCTTCTCATCTTTTCATAGTAGGACTATTAACTGAATATTTGACAGAAGATTCCTTGATCATATGTTTTCCTTCCTATTTCTTATGCAACAACATATTCTTCCATCAAATTCTACTTTCCTTCCTTCAGCAACAATACAAAATTCATTCTCCAATTTCCTTTTCCTGTTCATGGCCTTCACTCAGACTTCCAACTGTTAGTCCTAGCTTAGTGCATGACACATGAAGTAGAGAACCATGTATGTCACCCCCTCTCAACCAGGAAGCACCTCTTTATCTAGGCTCCCTCTTAATCTTAGGGATATATCTTCTATTCGTGCTTCCGTTGGGAGATTAGCTTCTTCTTTTTCAACATAGGAGAACCTTTCGTGGCTTCCAACCATTTCATCACAGTTATCATAATCTCCATCATGCTCATCAAATCTTCAACAGGTTGAAGACTGTGTACTAGCACACCTTTCTTATTACAACGAGCATCTTCACCAAGTTGAATATTGTGTACCTGCACAAATTAGATAGAAAGTAGAAACAAATATATAGAAGCATGATGTTAGCCATTTCAGAATCACACAAGAATTTCAACTTCTATTCATATCAGATACCCAGATTTTACAAACAAGAGACATATACTCTTCAACATCTTGTTAGGGACTTTATACACCCTAGACTACTTCATAACAACATTCATTCTATCTAGGGTTTCAATATGTATTCCAAAGTTATGACATACCTTACTACAACATATATCAAAACCTAGAAACCATTCACACAAATATGGATCTACAAATCATCTAACAACCTTCCAAAATACATGTGTTCGACATCTCACTAGGAATTCATACAAATCCGAGATTTCACACAAAAGAATTAATCAAAGAAAATCGTATCTTAGTCATCAACCTGACCAGCTTCCACTAGGGTTAGTTCCAACCCCCTAGATTTTCAATCAACCATCAATCAGTCATTAACATGATCAACTACTACTAAGGTTACTTGCAAACCCTAGATTTCCACTTTCACAAATTGAACAATCTCTTTCACAAATCTCAAATATTCATTAGAGATTTATAATTCGACTAAGGTTCAATTCAAAAACCTTAGATTTCCAATATCAACAACCATTTCATGCATAAATATCGAATTGTTATATTTCACACATACTAAACAACTTTTAACTTCACTAGGGTTTAGCTTTAACACTCTAGATTTCCAAACATCAACATCCTAGAATCTCAAACAAGGATTTCACTAAATCCTAAGAATCATGACCATCAATGACTAGGTCATCACACATATCTAGGAATTCCTAACCATACATAAGCATATCATATGTCCAATAACATTAATACATCTTACCTAGACCAAGCTAGGGATTAAACCAAAATGACATATCTATATATCCCTCGAGTTCATTATCATGCAAAGACATTTCATATCATGTGTTAGTCAAACCCAACTTCTTAACAATAATAAATAAGAGTTAGACACATAATTTCATTTGATTATACAAGGGTTTGACCAAACAATACACACATACCAAGCAAATCAATTCTAAGGCAATATAAGGGTCTTTCTCACACATTCCACCGAACCCTAATGAGCTAGGGTTCCAATGTGGAACACATAGAAAACCCTATATTACAAAACTTCAAAGGTTCCAAGATTTTAGACCTTATCATTCCATCCTAACAAATCAATATTTCCCTATCATACCAAAATCCCAAACATGAAATCATCAATAAAGACTTCAACTAGCATTTCAAAATATCCCTAATTAGTTTAGGGTTTCATACATTCACAATAGCATACCCTTTGGTTAGGGTTTTCCAAAACCTATCTAGGGTTCTACCAAATTAGATAAGAGTGCGGTGGGTAGATTTATCAAGAGATGAATCACCCAAACAAGAATCACTATGATTCAATATTGCTAGTCATAATAAGGTTAGTAATAGATCATCAAATGAATAATATTTTCAATCAGTGAATTCAAAGCATAGTTTTGTTTCTTGACTAACCTTACCTTAAGAGATCCTCCTTCTTGCAGATATTTTCCTAATCAAGAAAACAGAGGGAGAAAAGTGATTAGTATTTAACATAATCAAAACTAAATGAGTACATGGGCCCAAAACTTCAAAAGACATAGAATAATTATCTTAGGTAGATGTTGGAGGCTCCCTCCAAAGTTAGAGGCCTACCTACAAACTTATAGAGATAATAAAAATGTTTTTTTCCTATAAATTATAAAAAACCTATATATAAGCAAAGGAATTAATAGTGTTTCCCTAATATCAGGTTCTTAAGGCTTGGCTTTATTTGAGTCTCCTTCTTCAGCAAAGTTTGTATGATCTCTTCTTCTCTTCTTGTTTCTCAGATTCTCGGGATAGTCACTTTTATAATGACCTTTTTTATGACATTGATACCACTCTATCTTAGACATGTCAATTTTATTGTGGTCCCTTGGATCGCTTTCCTTTATGATGAGAAACGTAAGCATTTGATACTTCTTCAGGATCGACAACCATAGAGATCCTTAATCAATTTTCAAAGGTAGGAGCTACTTTCCAAATGTCGAGACTTGAAGCAAATGAACTCCAAGAGGGTGGAAATCCTAATATAGAAGTGATCACCGATTGTTTGTCTAGAATAATCTCATCGATGGACAAAATATCATTCCTGAGTCTAGCTATTATCAAAAAGAAGGTTGCCATGGTATCTTCCTTTTTCATCTTTATATTCCTCAACTCATTCTTCAAACTTGCTACTTGACTGATGTTCTTAATAATCAATAGATTTGACAAGGCTTCTTACATCCCTTGAGCATGATTGATGTTAGCTATGAATGGGAAAAGATGATCTTTTATTCCTTATACAATCAGATTTATAGCCACCAATTCTAGATCTCTAAATTTCACTTTGTCAGCATCACTAGATTCTTTAGTACGCTTCTTTACATTTCCTTTTACCATATCTAATACCTTGTTCTTCTCGAGGATTAGGTCACTCCTCTTCTTCTAGGATCTAAAGTTAGATTCTACTTCAAGATTTTTCTCGCCCTTGATAGAGTTAGACATCTTCCTTGAATATGGTAGATTCCCTCCCTGAGATGTTGCCTCTAAATGGATCTATCTTTTTCTTCTTTCTTCTCAATGCTCTGATACCATGTTGGAAAATAAAAAAGGTAGTAAATATTTTCTTGACCTTCATAATTACTTGTGATGTTACTTATTATTATGATTCTTTATATCTTGTTTCTTTATTTCATCAAGAAATTACATAAAAGCAATAGCACATAAAATAATGGACACAAGATGTAGGCACATGTCAGGGAAAAACCCCCCACGAGAGGAAAACCCAATCAAAGTAATTCTTCCTTTCAATAGTATTCCTTGAGACTCTTCACCCTAGACCTTAACCAAACCTTCCCTCCACACCAAGTAATCCTCCAAAAAATTGATCTCTTCTCAACAACTTCGACTATGCAGCAACTTGCAGTAGTTCATGGCTTTCGACAGTAGTCCAACTTGAGATACTTCATTCTCTCAATTAAAAGCACAAAACACAGAGAGACCACCACCAAAATTTCATTTTTCCTTGACACATACTCCCCCAAAATTGCATTTACTTCAGCTTCCCAGCCTCTAACTTCGCACTTTAGCCCCGCAAATAGATTTTCACACTTCTGCCCACAAGAGAGAGAATGAGAAGTGATGCTCCAAATGAATTTGTAATCCTTCCTTTTATAAGCTTCTTGTGGGGTAGAATGGGTCCTTAGGCCAACTTGATCTTCTCTTATGCCGACATGACATGGAGGTTCCACAATTCATATTTTTATCAATACTAAACTTTTTTACATGATTCAAAAGCCCAACAAGGGTCTCATTAAATGTACAATAATTCTGTAGACCTAGAATAAATCCTAGAAGTCCTCAATGGGGACATTGACCTAAAACATGGTGACCCAAGCATGAAATCCATACATTAATAAGTCACAATAATAATAATAGTAATAATAATAAATATTTTCTTTATTCTCTTGACAAGTACATTACATAATGACTCAAGTACAATATTGAAGACCGAACATAGTTACTTTTCCCAAGATCTTATAGGTTGCCGCTAAGGGAAGAAGGGTTTTTGAGGAGGGAAAATATGCCTTGAGGCTTTCGCTAGAGGGAGAGAAATTCATGGATGGGAGGAGGGCACTTAGGTAGAGGGTTAAGGCCTTGGGAAGGCCTATAGTCAGGGTTTAGCAACCCTTAGGGGTTGGTGACATCTGTATATAGGGACGCAACAAGGGTTTGAAGGCTAAGATAGGTCAGTGGCTTACCAAAGGAGGAATAAAAGGACACAAAAAGGACATATTGGGGCTACGCTAGGCCTAGGAACCCTAAAACAAACTTTGAACCCGTGCAAAATCAAAATTTTGACCCATATCTTAAAAGGTAACCACAAAATTACCATGAATTCTCCTTTGAGGGCTAGCGACTTCCTCTCTTTCTTGAGCATTGAGCTTGGAAGGAATTTAGAGGTTGGACCTTGCCTTCCTAGGCCTAGATCCACCTCAAAACCCCAATGATTTCCTTTAAAAATGCTAGACGTATCACTTGGGTGAGAGAAACTTTCAAACCCTCCACAAAATTTGAACCTTCTTTGATGGCTTCAGAATTCAACTACACAAATTGGACAAAAGTTTCCCCAAAACCCCAAATATATACAAAATTGGAAAAAAACCCCAACTACTGTGAAACAAGGGTTAGAAATAATTTACAAAATTATTCTACAAATTATGTAAAAAATATTTATAAATCATATTTTTTTAGAAATAAATTTTGGATCATGGCAATGGATAAGTGTATTTTTCAAATGTTTACAATGTTGGCCACAAACCCTTCTGCAAACTTAGAATACAATATAAAAATTCCTAGAGCCTAAACATAGTCAACTCTTCCCCACAATTTGTGAACTTGGAGCCCAAGGGCTAGTGTAGATGCATATATCTATATTTTTTCTCAAATTGAATTGTTAGATCATATGGTGAATAAGATAACCTAAGACAAAAAATAAATTAATTAATTAAAAAAAAATACCAATAGAATGTCTTATCACTAACAAATGAAATCACAATTCATATAATAATTTAGCACAATATAGGATTAGCACCTAACTAGCATGTACCATGGATCAATGGAACAAGAACACCACGAACTGAACCCCAGGGTACTTCTACTATGATATTAAAATGTTCCCAGTAGAGCAATGGCTCAATACAAACATTACAAATTTTACATCATCCAGAGATCACCTAAGATCAAAATATTTTAAGAAGCAAAATGGATTCTATTTATAGATAAATCCCTTCAGGTGGAAATTAATGACTAGTTGGATTGATCCCCATCACAATAATCTCGACTGTTGAAAATAGCTTGATGATCTTTTAATCTCCACCATTTAACTTTTTATTTTGAGGAAAATTCAATTTTTTCTTAAAACACATTTTTAATTAATCCAAAAATAAATATTATGGATTAATTTTCTCAAAAAAATGATTTATCTCAACCACCAAGGTCTAAGGGCTTAATTTTTCTTAAAATATCCATTTTTTCCTTAATGGGGACCTCCAAATATTAATTTTCCTTTGACCCACCAATTTTTTATTAGTTTCACTTGTAGAGAAATTATCTCTATAATTATTTTTGACTCTAAGTTAATTAATTTTCTCACTTATGATTTAATTTTATGTTTTCCAAAAAAAATATTTAATTGACACTAGAGGGGATTAATAATTTTTCCACCCTCTAATATTTTAGCTATGGTGTCTAAGTATGAATAACTATGCAATAATTTTTTTTCACACGAGATATTACAATTAATTCAACCCTCAAATGGGGAATACACCTTTAAATATAGACCCTCATTACATTCTCCAATTCTGCAACTCAATATGATCTAGTATATGCCAAGTGATTTGTAATAAAATAATTTATCCAAATAGCTTAAGTTATTCACAAACCACTTTTACATAAATTTGATATAACGCTAAACTCACATAAGACCTTGTGAATGAATTCCACCCTAGCTTTGGGATTTAAATTGGAGGAAAAACTCTCTCGATTATTCGTGTCTAGAAACATACATAATTCAGTGAGGTTAAAAAACCTCCTAGGATTAAATTTGTCGCCAAAATTAGAGGCTTGCCTAGGTGTTGTTACATATATAAGTGATCATACTAGCATCATTTACATTAGAACTTGCAGAACTTGGGTTTACAATGATAAAAACTGAGGTGACTGAAGGCTTTGAAATTTGAAAAAATATCTTCATATCTTCACATTTTGCTTCAGTGGACTCTTGACAAAAATGTTGTCAACAAGTCCAAGAACTACCAACATTAAATTAACTATTTTACTTTTATTACTAGTTAACATAATTTAAGATAATTTATTTTTTAATTTTACAACATCCCTACAATACTAGCTAGAGAGCATCTTTTGGTACAATAAAATAAAAGTAAAATAAAATAAATTATAATTATAACTATTAATAAAACATATTCAGTCAATCAAATTACACATGTATAGATTCATCTTAACCACGAATCAAGTAAGAGTCTAGAGGGATCAAATCCTTTAAGGTGCAAACCTATTTAAGAGTGAAAAACTTGACTAAAAACTTGTCTCCTTGAATTTTTTTACTTTTAATTACTCCTATTTAAACATTAAAATATTTTATTTTGATCAACTAAATATTTTCATCTTTTTCAGTTACTTTATTTCTCTATAAACTTTTTATTGCTTATTTACTATAAAGGTTGGTATAATATTATGATATTTTTCTATGGATCAATATATTATTTTTGGCTGAGAGCAAATTAAAACTGTATATTTTTTCTTATATATTATATTATATTATATATTATATTTTTAAAAGACACGTGTCATCTCGAGGTGGCATGGACATTAGCCTTACATATTTCCCTCACACTGGGTTGTAAAAATTTGCGCTTTTTAGCTCAAAGAATGAGTTTTCGTCAATAAATATAAATTTAATAATTAGTTAATATAATTATTTATAATAAGATTAAACAAGCCTATATCCAGTCTTAACTCTGGGGATCTACCAAGCATGAGAGGAATTAATCTCTTCAGTGAAAGAAATTTGATCTCTCGGTGCTTGTAGATCCTAAGTTAAAATGGATCTAGGCTTGTAATAAAAATAATAAAAATACATTTAAAATAATATAGTTAAACATATTTAATACGTTTAAATATAGACAATATTTTCAAGTGAACGATATTATAATTCATAACCTATAGTTTCTTCTTCCTCATTGAAATGCTTTCATCAATTGAATATGCATGTTATTATTAGTTTATTTAGTATTGTTATTTTTAAATTCATAACTTTACAAAAGAGTATTAAGTGTGACATGTATATTTGTTATCAATTTATTGAGTGAATTTTGAAATTACTATAATTCCATTAATATGAGTGTAGATTCATATTAACTCTTAGATTTACCAAGTGACTAGAGTGATCAAATATTTCAAGATGCAAGCTTTTTTTGAGTGAAAAACTTGTGGAAAGGTTTGCTCTTAGAGCTTGTGGAAAGGTTTGCTCCTAAAAAAGAGAATTTTGATTCCTCTAGACACTTGGTAGATTATGAATTAAGATGAATATATATTGAAACTTAAT
>APFE031247352.1:95555-113327 GCA_000404065.3 Pinus taeda | reverse complement strand
AGAATAAAAAAGTAAAAAAAAGGATTAATTCCTGTGATATGTATTGTACAATACCCCAGATGTGGCACATGCAACTGCCTGAAGGAATCACGTGGTTTCTTATGTGTTAGTTGAGCTATTGAATGGAGGACTTTAGTTAGAACTCATGCATGTGAGTTCTGTGGAGTTGGATGTGGAGTTGATGGAGTTGTGTTCAGTTTGACTTAGTTGAACTAGTTGTATTGAGTCTAACTAAATAATACACTAGTGATGAGTTGTGTGAATTGATTTTTAATTAATTCACTAATTATTAACTCATAAAGCAACTGAAGAATACATCAGTTAACTCAGTGCATGGACAGTTCAGTGGAGACAAGTGTTAGAGGTGAGTGAAAGGGCAAGACAACTATAGTTGTGACTATAGTTGTGCATGTGATTTGCACAATCAATGGATTGAGTATTGCCAATAAGGATTGTGTGGTATATCCAAGGGAAATACGAATTTGGATAATTATTCATCAGTATTCTCATGCAGGATTGTGCAGTGGAGGCAGGCAAACAGTGGAGGAGATTTTAACCTGTGATTGATTCAGATCTGAGCTAGTTTAAATATATAAATAAAAAAAAAAAAAAAAAAAAAAAAAAAAAAAAAATTAAATAAAATTAAATTAAATTAATTATAATTTTATGTAACTAAGCACGAAATTTTTAATTATAATTTTTGAAAATTTATATTTTTTTTTATCCTGGTCGAATTCAATTCAATTGAGTAACTATCCATTCCAATTCAAATTCCAATCCAAACTTATTTTCTGTTCATTTCACCAAAAATTTTATTAACTAACCTTTTTCCAGTATAGTTTTGGGACTTATTAATAGATGTCTAGTACAAGATTAGGATATTTAGCATAATATTGTTTAAAACAATTCAATAATACCCAAAAATAGAAACAAATTAGAAATTAAAAACCATAAATAATTTATACAGACTTCTGAAATTATTTCACAATCCCTAATTCGTCTGACTGCATACATCCTAAGTTACCATATGTACATTTAAGCTGAGGGAAATGTATTAAGTTCTACCGAATCTACTTTTGATATCCATCCTCTGGTTCGTGATCAGGATCGATGACTCCGGTGAAGATATAAAGGAACCCAAACCCTGCGCATTTATGCATGCCCCACAACCTTTTTCTAGTTTTCGGCCTGCACTTGTTCCTTGCTTGGAATGTAACGCGTGTGATTGCAGAAATTTCGTCTGGTGTCCCTCAGGTAATACATGATGTTGAATATTTGATCTAGTTCGACATTGAAGATATGTGGAGTAACAGACAGTGTGGTAGGGTTGAATATGCAGAACTCACTTATGCTGGGAAGTGCATGGATGTAATTAGGATTTGAACACAGACCAGTTATTTCCGAGGGCTTCTTTAACTAATTTCTGCACCACCACTCCTTAATTTATCTGCTGTCATTTTTCTTTTATCGAAGGATTAAATTCCGGTGAATTCCTCATGCCATTGTATAACCATATCATGTGAATGGCCATGCACTAAGCTCCAATCATTGACTTAGTGCTGTGGAAATGAAGTTTCACTCAATTAAAAGTCTTGGGTTCAAATTTTGTGCTATTCCCCTGTGAGAAGTTGGACATGATGAAAATGTGGTCCTACCAAACAGTAAGATAAGATTGCAATGTAAAGTTGATCTTTAATTTAGAATGCACAGATTTTAAGATTTTTTGTGTTAAATATATTGTAGGCATAGGTTATCTAGCATGTTATTTATAAATTTAATACTTTGAATTAGCATAGTGTTTTGCTATTCTTTTATATTACTGTATTTTTTTAAGTGTGTAGGTGGTGGTGCAAGGAAAGAAACTTCAATTGAAATTTTGTATATTGTGGTTTATTTTTATAGATTGGATGATCAATAAATAATCATATTTTATATTTTTTTGAAATGTAAAAAAAGATGATGGAGAAGTAATAATATGAGGTTCTCATGTATTAATGGTAGTCTTTTTTTTATATTAAAAAAATAACATTGTATTGGTTTATGAAATCATCTATATTATGTTATTTTTAAATTATGTTTGCATCAAGAAATTTGAAGTCATATTTTTATCATGGACATTATTAACTTGTAAGTAGAATTTGTTACAATACTATGAGTTTGTGCCATGTCTTATCAATACCACTTTCCAAAACTATAACTCATTTGAAAATCAAAATATTTTAATTTAATTTTATAACATTTTTATAAAAAAAAAGTTGTTATGTTAATTTTTATATTAATTTCTAATATTATATTAATTTAAAAATTATATTAAAATATTAATTTAATTTAATTATGTTTATTATATATAAATTTAAAATTAATCAAATAAAATCATTATATTATTATTATTATTATTATTATTATTTAATTTACTTAAAAAGAAATGGGTAATATAGTAACACACTTGCATATTACATTCCAATGAATTTTGTTTTTTTTATTATAAATTAAATCTATATGGTGAAAATCTTTTAGTGAAAATCACAATAAGGGAAGATTTTTTTTGGGTTCTAACCATCAAGTGTGGGTTCATACTTCAAGGCAAGATGAAGAAACTAGGTCTTGGACTACCAAATAAATATATCCTAGAGAGATGCTTTCTAGCCTTATAATATAGCAACAAGTTTGACTAAAAAAATTGTGATTAATAAACAATTTTTAGTAATAATTGATAAAATGTTGTAATAATGAACTAAATTAATTTTAATAATTATAATTATTACTATTTCTAAATCGAGAGGAATGTCATATAACTAAATTAAAATAATATATTGTCAAACTAATAAATTAATAACACTAAGAAAGAATAAAAATTAAATAGAAATTATGAATTAAAGTTGGATTATTTTATTATATTAATATTTTAAAGAAAAAAGAATGTCCTATTGAACCTCACTAAAATATCTTCATTAAATTAATTTTATTAACTATTATTAATATTTAAATCAAGTCCGCTTGGGGTAGCTCAATTGGCATGGTCATGGAAATGAAGTCTCGTTGAACCAGAAGTCTTGGGTTCAAATCTTGTGCTATCCACTCCCCTCTCCCCGATCGAGGTGAGAAGTTGGACATGATGAAAATGTAGTCCTACCAAGCTTACAAAAAAAAAAAAAAAAACATTTAAATCAAAAGGAAGCTCTTATAGGAATAACTAAAAATGAATAATAAAGTCAAATTTAATTGTCTCAAACAATAAAACTAATGGATAAAATAAAAAAGAAATAAATAACAGTAAAAATAATAATAAATATAAATATAAGATAAAAAGAAAAAAGGATTAAACTAAAGAAGACAGGGCAAGAATCAACTCCTACTAATACTCCAATCATCATCTCTATTCAAATTGATAGGCCTCCTTTCAATTTCCAAGGCTTCCCTAAACTTACGATGATGAAAATGATCAATTATTGTAATGACCATGGCCTCCTCAATGCAGATGTGATGTTTTTTATTTTCCGCAATTTCTGCGAAAGCGGAGGAGTGGGACCTTCCATGTTTGATGTCAGTTGCGTGCTAAAAAATCCTTTGATTTATTGATCGGTCAGTTTCACCAATGTATGGGGTCCCACAGGAGCATGGGATGGCATAAACAACTTTCTTATCTTTAGGGTTCACAAGGGCCTTCACTGATCTTAGTGAGCTTCGAATAGTTTTTAAGGGCCTAAAAGTTGAAGGAACCTTATGTTTCTTCAAGATCCTTGTAATCTTGTGTGTGGTCCCTTGGATAAATGGAAGATGCCCCCATGAAAACCTATCCTTAAGATATTTTTTAATTCTAGGACCTTTTTAAGCCTTAAGAAAAGCTCTAAGACCTTGGTGCCTACTATAACCATTCTTATTAAAAACATTAAGGAGATGCGTCTTTCCCTCATTGAGGTGGTTTTCATCAGAAACTCGTAATGCCTGCGTGGGTAAGGTGTTGAAAACACCAAGCTTCTGATCAGGGAAATGATGTGAACTGTCATGAAGATATTGCTCTGTGTGAATCCCTTAAAGAAGATTTCTAAAACAGTTTCTCTAGCCATAAAATCTAGTAGCATGGTTAGCTCCCTTAGCCATAAGCTTATTGAGAGTAGCCCTCTATCCCCTATGATTTTTGGTCTTCCAAAGATTTATAAAGAATGGGCTCCTCTGGATCCCATTGTTAACACCATAGGATGGTCGACATATCTTCTTGCTAAGTTTTTAGCCAATAAGCTAAAACCTCTTGTTGGTTGGACTAAATCTTTTATCAAAGATTCATCTTCATTTCTCAACGAGTTAAAGGGTATAAGGCTGGATCCAGGTGATATTTTGGTGAGTTTCGATGTGGTCTCCTTATACACTAAGATCCCCATTAATAAGGCCATTAAACTCATCAAACGCATTACGGATCCAGACATAGCTTATTTGGTTGAAATTGATCTTACCTCTACTTTCTTCAATTTTGAAGCGAAATTTTATGAACAAACCAGTGGTGTGGCCATGGGTTCCCCCCTTTCCCCCATTGTGGCTAATATGTTCATAGAGGACTTTGAATCCAAGGCCTTGGTCCTCAACTCTATTCTAACCTAAGCTTTGGAAACAATTTGTGGATGACACTTGCATCATTTGGTCCTATGGTTGGGAAAAGGTAGATCTCTTTTTCCACCATCTTAACAATCAATCTAGTTCCATAAAGTTTACTGTGGAATGTGAAAATGATGGTAGTCTACCTTTCCTCAACATTTTTATTTCAAAAAGAGATGATGGTTCTTTTTCCTTTCAAGTTTTTTGGAAGAAAACTCACACTGAGCAATATCTTCATACTAATTCACATTATTTACTTGCTCATAAGTTAGGTGTTCTCAACACCTTAGCCACTCGAATGTTACGAGTTTCTAATGAAAATCGCCTCAATGAGGAAAAGAACCATCTCATTAATGTTTTTAATAAGAATGGTTATAGTAGGCACCAAGGTTTTAGAAATTTATTTAAGGTTGAAAAAGGTCCTAGAATTAAAAAAGATCTTAAGGATAGGTTTTCAGGGGTGCAGCTTCCATTTATCCAAGGGACGACAGACAAGATTGCAAGGATCCTAAAGAAGCATAAGGTTCCTTCGACTTTTAGGCCCCTAAAAACTATTTGAAGATCACTAATATCAGTGAAGGACCCTGTGAACCCTAAAGATGGGAAAAGTGTTTACACCATCTCATGCTCCTGTCGGACTTCGTACATTGGTGAAACTGGCCACTCAATAAATCAGAGAATTCTTGAGTATGCAACTAACATCAAACATGGAAGGTCTCGCTCCTCCACTTTGGCAGAACATGCTGGAAAAGACAAAACATCACATCTGCATTGAGGAGGCCAAGGTCGTTGCAAGAATTGATAATTTTCATCACCATAAGTTTAGGGAAGCCTTGGAAATTGAAAGGATGCATATCAATCTGAATAGAGATGATGTTGAAGTATTAGCAGGAGTTGGATTCCTACTTTGTCTTCTTTAGTTTACTTTTTTTTTCATTTTATAATTTTTATTATTATTATTGTTATTATTATTTCTTTCTTTTTTATTATATTCATTAGTTTTATTGTTTGAGACAATTAAATTTAACTTTATTATTCATTTTTAGTTATTTCTATAGGACCTTCATTTTGATTTAAATGCTAATAATAATAATATATTTAATTTAATTCAAGATATTTTAGTCAGTTCTATAGGACCTTCCTTTTGTTTTAAATATTAATAATAATAAAATAATCAATTTAATTCATGATTTCTATTTATTTTTATTTTTTCTTAATGTTTTTAATTTATTAGTTTGACCATATTATTATTTAATTTTAGTTATATGACATTCCTCTTGAATAAAATACTAATAACTATAATATTGAAATTAATTTAATTCATTATTTACAAGTATTTATCAATTACTACTAAAAAATTTATGAGAAAAAAAAAATTCGACGTAAATCACATGATAATACATTTGTCGACGCGTTTCGAACCAACGAGTGTGGTTCATCATCAGGACAAGTTGAAGAATCATATCATGGCTACATGTTAAATAGGAATAGCAGATCTTCCAACAGCTAGGTTTGACTGGAAAACGACTATATTGGATTAGACTCGACAAACAACTATAATTGACCAAGAAACGACTAGATTTGACTAGTCAAATTATTTAATTATAATATTATTATTAGATAAATAGTTATTCAATGTATTAGTGTTTAATATCAATATATTTTATAATGTTCTGAATGTCATTAAAGTCTAGAATGCTAAATACGAATATTATTTCAATACTTTTTGGTTGGTTTTGTGTGTTATTTTAAGTAAAATGTTAACCATATTTGAGTTAAAAATAATAAATCTAGGGAATATTAATAATAATAATGAGTAAAATGTTAACATATATTAATAGATCTAGGGATTATAACTATTAACAATCGTAGGGATTTAATATTATAACTAAAATAATTAATATTAAATATTATTATTTTATTATTATTATTTTTATTAATTTATAATAATAGTATTACTCTGGCACATAACAGATTGAGAGGGGAGATGGCATGCGTTCATGGTAGCTAGGGTTCAAGTCTATCTTGCAACGACATGCCTACAGTGTTTGCAGTAAAATCTGCCAACTCTTTCAGCTACAAGACAAACTACAAAGGACAAAGGAGGTGAGTGAATCATGAGAAAGCCTCAAGGGGAGGGTGCAGAGCCTCCCCCAAATGACATCGAATAGATTCCAATGCAGGAGGGTGCCCGCAAACAAACAGTCCACGAGGAAAAAAAAGAAGGACAAGACTCTCAAGGAGACAAATAAATAATCAAGGAGGTTCCCAAAGCGACTTCCACCACATGCAAGCCAGTGGCAACCACGAGACCGAAGATCGAGCTACCCAGCTGTAGGATTAACACACAAATCCAATATATGAAGGATCATGCTATGATAGGGAAGTTTATTGGTTTTTGGCCCACCGAAAAGGCGCTACAAATATGGATTGCAACCAAATGGAAGCCGATAGGTCATATAACCTTGCAGCTAGGCCCCAAGGGATTCTTCACAGCGATTTTCAACTGTCTGGAGGATAGAAATAGAATCATTGATGGAGGGCCATATTTCTTCAACGTTGTTGGTCTGTATCTCAGAGAATGGGTTGATAGATTTAACCCGGATAAAGAAGATCTCAGTTGGGCACCGGTCTGGATCCGCCTCTACTCCCTCCCTGTGGAGTACTGGGATGAGGCTTCATTACAAGATATAGGCAATGGTCTTGGTGAGTTTGTCAAAGTAGCAGAGGAGACCAAGCTCAGAAGATACACCTCATATGCGCGAATATGTGTTTATATGCATCTTAACAATGCCCTACCGGATGCGGTAAGTCTTTTTCATGATGATTTTGAGTGGATCCAACCTATCGACTATGAACATGTTCCTTTCCACTGTAGGAAATGTCACGCTCTTGGTCACCTATTTCGAGATTGCCCATCTAACTTGAAAACCTCAACCCCTCCTCCTTCCGGAAAATCAGACGCTGATGGATTTACCAAAGTCTCCCATCGCAAAAAGAATCTCATAAAATCTGGATCTAATCCTAATACCTCTATTGATAACCCCCCAAGACCAAGTACCAAGAACAGCTTCGAGTCCCTAGCTCAGCCAGATCTGGACAATCTTGAAACCCCTGCTCTCTCCAAGGAGCAGCCCAAGTCAAAAGCTCACTCAGCCTCCACCAGCACAGAGATTCCCCAGAAATCAAAGCATACCGTCGACCTCAGCTCTCCTTCTCCCAGCGACATTATCGCCTGGATCTCTCAAAGTATGGAGGTGGATAATGAACAGAATGCATTGAAGGATGCAAAAGGAAATACCGAAGAAAAAAATGAAACCCATAATATGGAAGAGGAACCAGAAAGCATAGATATAGGAGACTTGGATATTCTAGGCCTAGAGCAAGCCTGTAAAACAAAACGTTATGACAAAATTCCAGAAAGACAGTTGGACAATCTGGAAATAATTATGTCAAGAGCACAAAGACAGTGAACCCTTGGAATACAACCTGGAAGCCAATGGGATGGAAAGATCCTCAATAAAGATAATAAGAAGAGAGGAAGGAAAACCGATCTCCAATGAACCATTTGCATTAGGGAAATGCTAGTGGAATCGGGAAGATATTCCAAGCTCACGAAGTACTATACCACCCTCTCTAATGTCTCATCATGAAGCTCATCTCATGGAACATTAGAGGGCTTAACAGCCCTGGGAAGTACAGATCCATAAAAAGCATGATTCAGCAAGAAAAACCAAGCATCTTCTTCATACAAGAAACCAAGTGTAACGCAGCAACTCTGGAAAAAACCATGGCCAAAGCTTGGCCATGTTGTAATGCAATTGCAGTGGATGCATTAGGTGCATCAAGAGGTCTTTCAATCATCTGGAATGCACAGAAAATCACCCTCTCCAACATGCACGTGAACAAGCACTTCATTCAGGCTTCGTTCCATATAACAGGGACCAATATCCATGGGCATTTAACAAATGTTTATTTTCCTCAGGTAGCTATTCAAAAGATAGACATACTGAATACTCTATCAATACTCAGCACTGAAAGGACCCACCCACTCTAGATCACGGGGGGGGGGACTTCAGCATGAACACCAACTTGGAGGAAAAAAGGGGAGGCAGAAGCAGACTAGACAAGGAAAGTTGTCATCTAAAGGACTTCATTCAGAACAACTGGCTCATTGATCTACCCTTCAATAATGGTGTTTTTACCTGGAACAATAAAAGAGCAAACCCTCATCAAATCGCCTCACAATTAGATCGATTCCTTCTCTCTAATAATGCAATCCATTCAGGTGGAGACCTCTCAACTTCAATTTTTCCCCTTACAGGTTCTGATCATTGGTCAATCGCACTCTAATGGAATCGACCAGGCAACACTGCACGTCGGCCCTTTTGCTTCGAAGCCTTCTGGCTGTCACATCCAGACTTCAACAACTACGTCAACACAATCTGGAAAAGCTTCAAACCTTTGGAGGGATCAAAAATGTTCCAATTCCAATAGAAGCTAAAAAATCTCAAATTCCATATCAAAAAAACGAACCAGTTTACTTTTGGGAATATTCTCTAGGAAAAAACTGCTCTAAATAAAGCAATGACAGAACTGAAACAAAAAATAATCATAGAAGGGTGAACAAAGCAGCTCTAGAAGCAGGAAACACACCTGCAATCTCAAATCTTGGAAAGAGACAAGCAAGAATAAGTTCTTTGGAGGCAAAAATCACGGGTCAGGTGGCTAAAGGAAGGTGAAAAGAATACCAAGCTTTTTCACCGCTCTACGATTCAAAGGTGAATGATCAACACCATTACCCATATACAGAACAACCAAGGAGGAAAAGTGGAGGACCACGCAGCTATAGAACAAGAACTTCTGTCATACTTCAAGCAGGTTCATCAAGAGACTCAAACAGATCGAATGGAGGCCATTGACAAAATAATCCAATCCATTCCAAAGATCATTACTGAGGAACATAATCAGTTGCTCCTCAAGCCGATTTCCTTACAGGATGTGGAAAAGGCGGTCCATCAGTTAAAATAAGGAAAGGTGCCAGGTCCAGACGGGTTTACTTCTAACTTCTTTCACAATTTCTGGGATATGATCAAATTGGAGGTCTGGCAGGTCGTGGAAGAATCTCGAACCAACAGATGGATGCCTTCATCCATGAATGCCACTTTCATTACCCTCATTCCTAAAGAAGCGCAGTCTAGAACCCTTGATAAATTCAGGCCTATAGTGCTGTGCAACATCATTTACAAAATAGTCTCCAAAGTCATTGCTTCAAGGCTCAAACCGTTGCTCCCTTTACTTATCTCCCCAGAGCAATCAGGGTATGTGGAGGGCAGGCAAATCATTGACGACATTATCCTAACACACGAGTCATCCACTCTTTGAAGCAGTATAAAAAAGCAGGTATGCTACTTAAGATAGATCTATCTAAAGCCTTTGATAGTCTATGCTAGAGTTATAGTCAAAAAATGTTAACTTCCTTTGGTTTTTCCCCACCATGGGTTAGATGGGTTATGAGTCTCATTTTTTCCACCTTCTTTTCCATCCTTATCAATGGAATTCCTTCCTCCCCCTTTCATCCTTCTAGAGGTATTCGTCAAGGAGATCCCTTATCTCCCTTTTTGTTTGTCATCATGGCGGAATGTCTGGGTAGATGTATCAAGGATGCTCTTCACTCACAGCAACTACGAGGCCTCTCCTTTCCAAACTCCCCTCCCTTCACCCATCAGCAATTTATGGACGATAACATGCTTTATGGGCATCCTTCAGTCCAAGAAGCTCGTAAGTTAAAATCTCTGTTAAATAATTTCTCAGCTGCCTCTAGAGCTTCTATAAACCAAGCCAAATCCCAAATATTCTTCTTTCACACCCCTGCAGTTACCCAAGCCTCCATTGCTCGAATCCTAGGTTTCCAGAAAGCTGCTCTTCCATCCAACTACCTAGGAGCTCCCCTGACTGATGTTGCCCTAAAGCACTCTTCTTGGAATCTGCTCCTTGAAAAACTAGAAGCACGTCTCTCTTCTTGGACCCATAGATCCCTCAACTTGCCTAGTCGCCTAGTCTTAATCAAATCAGTTCTTCAATCTATGTCGTTGTATCTCTTTTCAATCCTGGCAGCACTAAAATGGGTTCTCAAAGAAATAAAAAATCTCCAACGAACCTTTCTTTGGGGTAACTCAGGACAGAAATGGAAATGGGCTCTAGTTAAATGGGAAAAAGTATGTTTACCCAAGCACTTTGGCGGGACTGGGCTTCGTGGTCCTCACCATAGCAATGCTGTGATGGGAGCACGCATCTGGTGGAACTGGCTCACTGCACCGTACACTCCTTGGGCCACTCTATGGATAGCCAAATATGCCAATAACAGACATGTTGAGGATCTTATCAGAATCACTAATATAGGCCCAGGTTCTTTAGTCTGGAATGCAGCAAAGCAACATAAAAATCTAATTCAGCAGCATAGCTTCTAGGAGGTCAGGAACGACACTATTGCAAGATTCTGGGAAGATTCCTGGCAACAACAACATAGACTAAAAGATTTGATTAATCCTCACCAAATTCCCAATTGGGAAGCTCACAGGTTCGATAAGATCAATCAATATTGGAAGCCTACATTATCGCATGGCTTCAGGCAATGGGTTAATATTGATCACATTATTAGGAATGGCCTGGAGGCCAACCAGCAGATCCTGGGAACGAAACTCTCCAATCGCAAAATAAGGTATTCAGAAAAGAAGGATGTACTCAGATGGGGATATGAGGATAGGGGAATGTTCACAATGCAAGAAGCCTACAACATAATTATAAAAGAATTTGCATTCAAAGATCCACTTTGGACTACTATCTGGGCTCCCAACTTATGGCCAAAGGTGTCCACTTTTCTCTGGCTGCTTTGTCAGAACAAAATCCTCACCTGGGATAATATGCGAAAGAGAAACTTTCATGGACCTTCCATCTGCCCCAATTGCAATCAGGAAGAAGAAACTATCTTGCATCTCATGGACACATGCCCTCTAGCTCATAAGCTCTGGGCAAAAGTCAGTTTTCGATGCCAAAGGGAGAGTCAAATCAAGGAAAACATCCCCACCACTGTTCGCAACTGGGTAAGTAATCCTTATAAGAGCAAGGTTCTTAACTCCTTATGGAAGCTTATCCCCGGCCTTCTCATGTGGACTGTATGGAAGGAGAGGAACAAACGTATCTTCAAGAATCAATCAACGCCTATGGAAATCATCTGGAACAATGTTTGTAAAAATCTCAAGGAAACTATTCTACTCCAAACTTGGCATGACGACGACCTTTCCTCACTACCACAGGAAAAGACTATTTGGGACAACTGGAATCTACAATGGAATCAAGAATTGAAAATCTTTGCTAAAACGACAGCAAAAAGCACAATATCAGACAAATGGATCCCTCCTCCTCAGAATGTGTTCCAACTGAACTTTGACAGAGCCTCAAAAGGCAGTCCAGGTAAAGCTGGGTTTGGAGGAATTTTCAAAGATCATAAAGGAGTCACCCTTCTAACCTTTCTAGGTTTGAAAGGATGGGACTCTAATAACTCAGCAGAGCTTGAAGGGGTATGACAAGGGCTCCTTTTAGCGCACTCACATGGTTTTTTCCCTCTCATCATCGAAGGTGACTCTCAAATTTTAATAAATATGGTGAACAAAATTATGCAGGGGACTCCCTCAAACAAAATTGGCAACAACTGGAGACTAGCAGAAAGATGGAACTTGTTGAAGATTGGCTCAAAGCCCACAGAGCAGTTAATTTCAAACATATTCGTAGGGAAGGCAATAAGGTGGCTGACCTTCTTGCCAACATAGGGGTGGAGAGTAACACTGCTCTGAACGCTAATGCGTTATCTGCTATCACCACTGATGCACAGATGCAGGAATTCAATGAAATAGTTGAGAAAGAGAAGACTCAGGAAGCAGGAGACACCCGGATGCGGGTGACACGTTCAGGTATTACTGTTTTTACTGAATAATGGCGGTGAGGGGACGGGCCACTTGTCTGATGGCACCCCTCCCCTTAACACCCTGAGGTGCCTTCATAACTATCTATAGGATGCATTCAATACAGGTCCGGATCGGCAAAAATCTATTCATTGTTGGGTTATGGAGATACCTCATTTCAATCCTTCACCGTCTCCCCTGCTCTGCAGCATCTGTAAGCCTCAGGCCTTTGAGCCCAGCCTTCACACTGCAACTAACCGTCATTGCTGGATTGTTTGCTGTGTGGATTTTGGTAATGGCTTTCATCATTCTCATTTGGCTCTCTGCATACTAATATCTACCCAGTACAGCCCTGTTTCGCCTCACATTTCCACTGTTAGTGCTCCCTCTATCATAGTCCCTCTAGTCACTACTCCCTTTGAGCACCCAGCCAGCGACATCAGTATGGTCAGGCACCAGATGCGAAGTCGTAGGGGAGGAAATAGGGGAGGAAGTTCTTGTCCTTCGGTTGAGCACTCCACCTCCTCTCCTTCCCCTGAACTGCATCATCCTCCATCTCTTGGGGAGAGTAGATATCCCAATACCAGGCGTGGGTGAGGTCGGGCTCGTTCTTCTGATGTTGCTCATGATGACTTTGCTGTCCATTTTGATAATTTTCATTCGCCCCTTAAACCCGCTCCTCACTCTACCCAATTCAGGTTCTGTAGGTCCCTGAACATGCCTGTCATTACTGCTTCTATCTCCATCTTCTTCTCTCAAGTTGACAACTCCAACTTGCCGCAGGAGGGTGCACCCAGATGTTACAATTGCAGGGATACTGGTATGAATGTGATGGATGACACTCTCTTCACCTCAATTGGACCAAACTTTGGTGGCATTCGGCATGGTGAAGGGGGCATCTCTGCCACCACAAGCCTCTCTGGTGGTTCGAGTCAAGATGGTTCAGCTATGCAAGTTGCATCTGGCGACAGGGGAGAGACTCACGGCGGTGGTGGAGAGCCACACGACAAAGCTTCCATGGACGTGGCGGATGAGTGGGCTTGCCCAATCATCGAGGAACCCATCCCGGATGACATCATCTAAGATGACGTGGCTTCCAGATAGCAGGATGTGGCACACAGAGATTCAGCAGAGGCTGACTGAGGTTAGAACTTGGCCGGCTATGCCTGCCTCGGTGTCTTCTATCTGGTTTTTTTTTGTTTTTGCTAGCTTTTGCATGGATGCTAGTATCCTATCTGGACTAAATGTCAGGGTATCATCTTACTGTCTTTTTGTGGGGTATGGACTCAAAATTGCTACCATTTTTGGAGGTTATGCTCTTGCTGGATTGGTTTCCCCAATGTTGGGGCAGTCCAGATTTTGTTGATACTACGATAAACTTGGTCGAGGCTCTGTCCTCTTTGTATTTTTTCTGTACATATTAATAGACTAATTTTACTTAGAAAAAAAAATAATAGTATTATTCTTATTATTAATGGTTTGGGTAACTTATTAATATAAATTTATTATTAACGCTATCTAATGTGAACTTAAACTTACTACTTAAATCTAAATAATTATCTTATAATAGATAATTTTAACCCATTCAGTTAGTCGTGAAAAGGACTATCTCATAAATATAAGGAAAAGAAAATGAGGGAGATTTAAAGGGGACCAAAATCTCAAATAAGAATTAAGGAGAAAGAAAACAGGTTAGTTAGAAGCTTCACTACAGGATAATTAGGGGAAAAAAAGGAAATAGAAAATTAGTTCAAGTCATTAATAGAGAGGGCGAGGAAGGGGAAGAAATGACTAGGAAGAGAGGGCAGGGATCCAGCAACTAATGATCTTCCAACTGTCATCTCTATTGAGATTGCTTGGCCTTTTCTCAATCTCAATGGCTTCCCTAAGTTTTTGGTGATGAAACTGCGCAACCTCAGCAATAACCTGGGCTTCTTCAATACAAACATGATGTTTAGTCTTCTCTTCATGCTCCACTAGTGCGGAAGACTTGGTTCTCCCATGTTTTAGGTCTGTTCCATGCTCATTATTCCTTTGATTAATATAGCGTCCAGTCTTACCAATGTAGGGGGTCCCTCAAGAACAAGGAATAATATAGACAGCCTTCATGTCCTTAGGGTTGACAGGATCCTTCATGTTGAAATTCCCATTGTAGATCAACAGATTATGCAATATACTAAAGCAAAATACGAGATCTACTTCTACAACAAACTTGCGGAAGCTTAATCGATTTTGAGCAAGATCAAATATAACACATATAATAGAGAATGAGAAACTGCCAATCACACAGAAACACAAAAGAATACTCTGGGGAAAGCCTTAGCTAAAAACCCCGATCTTTGTATTATCATACAAGTGGAAATGTGTCTGGATTACACAAAGCTTTAGCTCACAAGCTATCCCGCTCTCAGTACAATCCCTCTACTGCTCATAGACAGTCAAAGGCTTCTCACAAACCTTCTCCTCTACTCTCCAAGCCTCTTATTTCCTTGCGCAGTTTCTCCTAGGTTCCAATGATGCCACCTGTGTGAATTGACCTCTCACACTTCTCACTAAACTTAGAAGTATCTACGCAATCTTGAAGGAGATAATTCCTTCTGCATGGATGAGATTCCTATATAGGAAAATTCCTCCAACTGATAGTACATTGTCCCTTCCTTTAATCTCAATTGGGTCTTTCTCTGAACTGACATGCATGAGTTATTTATGAGAGAATATTCAATTATCTGAAGTGCAACAGTTACATGCATGCATGCATTAACCAACTGAAATCACAATCAGTTCCACAAACTGTTGGAACTAATCTAACTAGACTTAACTCAGATAACTGAGCTAACTAATTACAACTCAAAGTACAACTCATCCTGATCCCCTTTAATCAAGGGATAACTTCCTCAATCAATGGAGAAATTGTTGAATGTCTTCACATAGACTTCATGTTTGATTTCCTCCAACTAATTAACTCAAGATGAATTAATTAATTATTTTACAAATTGCTGCTAAGATCAAATTCGAATTTTAATTCTCAATTTTAGTTCAGGGACTAACTAAAATTGGAATCTATCCCGAAATGTTATTTATAGCAATGCTATTTTTAGCATTTCTATTTTACCATTCCTTGTTGCTATTTCCAACACTGGTACCTGAAATGCTATTTATAGCATTTCTTGTTGCCATTTTCAACATTCCCTCTCAACAAGAAAGGCATTCAACTCGAACTTGATCCTGAACCTTTGGAATGTTCTGCATGCAACACTTTTCCCAAGTGTTGTTGCTCCAGCAACTCTAGAAACAAAAAAAAATCTCCCAATTGACCTCCCTATTGGGCTAGAAACACCCTTTGACGTTGAAGCTCCCTCTACCACTGACAAGTGCTCCCTCTGTGACCTCTGAGATGTTGCGACACTCCATGCATCTCGCGTCGTTTCACACCTCTCTTTGCCATCCTACACTGGTGCAACACTCCTTTGCCTCTCGTATTGTTGCAGCATGCTAACTCTGCGTTGTCTTAGGATTCTTGCACTGTATCTCTCTTTGCCACTCCATCCGCATCTGCCTCTACCCACTCAGCCAGTCCTGCTACTCATCGTTGGGGCTCCCGTAGCAAGGTCTAATCAAAGAGGTTGGGTACCTCAATGATCCTGCCCCTATTCCAGCCTTTTTGGGACTGTCACTCCACATCGCCCCACCTTCGACGTGGAGGTATGGATGCATGTGATCCCACTGCCCACTTGGCTCAAAATTTCCCCCTACTGGAGGTCTTTGCATGAGTGGATGCCTCCACTCGGTCTCCTCTCGACTTCTCTAGTTGTGGCTTCTCCAAAACCTCCTGAAGTTGCTTCACCAATTGTGGCTCCTCCACAATTGTTTGAGACTTCTTCTGCCACTGCATGTTGAGAGGTAATGTACTCTCCCTCTCAACCACCAAGTCTCCATCAGTTGCCTTGCTCCTCAAGGCTTTGCATGCATCTTGAACCTCAAGATCATACAGGTTCTTGACTCGTGAACCGATCTACTTCACCTATCTCGTGGTGACGTGTCTAAGGAAAACCTTTCTCTTACTGAAGACTACATCATAGCCTTGGTCTTCCAGCATTGCAATTGATACCAAGTTTTTCTTCAGTCCTGGTACATACTTCACATCTGTCAAGGTAATGCGAGCTCCATGCTCCCTCTAAAAAACAATTGTGCCTACTCCTGAGACACTATACTTTTCATCATTACCCATTGCTATGAGTATCTGGAGATCTTTCTCCTCTAAGGTACTAAACAAACTCTTATCATCGGTCATGTGGAATGAAGATCTAGATGTCCTGATCAGTAGAAGGGAAGATGGAACTTTGGGACACCAGGTCTACAGGAAGAAAACTCACACGGATAGCTATCTTCATGCTGACTCTTACCATCATCCATCCCAGAAATCAGGCGTTTTAAACACCCTTGCTGTTAGAGCTTTCAGGATTTCTGACCCAGATCACCTAAAGGAGGAGATTGAACACTTAACCTATGTCTTCAAAAACATTGGGTACAAAGAATGGAGTATCAAGAAAGCTATAAAAAGGGCTCAAAACAGGGCCCTCTCTAAACGTACCCCTGAGGACAAAGAAAATCAAGGGAGAGTTTACCTTCCATACATCCAAGGGGTTACCGACAAGATTGCGAAAATATTAAAGAAGAAAGACATAGACACTCAATTTTCAACATGTGGAACTATAAGGCAGATGATGAGGTCAGTTAAGGACAACATTGATCGTCAGCAGCTCAAGGGAGTGTACAAGATTGATTGCTCATGTGGGAAGAGTTATATTGGGGAAACAGGTCGATCTCTGAAAACAAGGCTTAAAGAGCATGCAGCTGACATAAAGAATGATAGATCTCGTACGTCGGCCCTGGCAGAACACTCATCCAAGACCCAACATCATATGTGTTTGGAAGACGCCAAGATAATTGCAAGGGAGGACAATTATCATAAAAGGAAAATGAGAGAGGCCATTGAAATCATGAAATTCCCGCGGAACCTCAACAGGGACAATGGAAGCGAAATCAGTGGGAACTGGTTTCCCCTGATCAGACGAATTACCCCCTTGGAAGCTCAAGATCAATAGGCCTTCTGATCAGAAGGTTTATTTTCTTATTAATTAATTAATCATCCTTTAATTTTAAATTTATTTAATTAATTATATTATTTAATTTAAATTTAATTTAAATTAATTAATTAAAT
>APFE031247352.1:56206-92886 GCA_000404065.3 Pinus taeda | reverse complement strand
ATGTATTGTAACATTGAAAGGAACATAATGAAAAATCAAGCTGGTAGTCTCGGTTTTGGGATCCGGTGGGAAATCTCTGTGTATATGTGTTTTATGTGTTATGCTGTCGCATTTTTATTTTTCCTGTGATTTAGAATTCGTATGCAGGTAATTTATGTACAGGGTTAAAACCTACATCTCTCTTCCATTTACCGAGTCTTGGTAGCTATGCCAACTCTTAGGAAGACCGAGGAGAGCAAGACTCACCATGTCATCATCGGCTATCGTGATCCCTACACTTCCAAGCTCATCCCTGCAGGTGATGAGCTTGTTCAGATATGTAGATATCGTATCGCCCTTTTCACACTTGATTTTTCGAAGCTTGTCTTTCAGCGTCAGCTTCCTCTGATCGTTGTTATTTTGATATAGATATTTCAATGTTTTCCACATTGAAAATGATGTCTCCTTCCCATGGAGACTCGAGACTATGTGGTCTCGAACTCACTCTAGAAAGATTCTCCTTGCTCTAGCCACACATTTATTCCATCCCACCAATTCGGTAGCATTAGCCACTACCAGCTTGGGGAGTTCTTGATCAATGATGTCCTTTAGACCATTGTCCTCTAATACTTCTTCCATGTGACCCTTCCAGGCTATATAATTCGAGCTACCATCAAGGGCATACTCGAGTCTTAAACCATTGAACACCATTGGTGAAATTGAGATGTGATAAGAACTCGATTTCTATAATCTAGAACTTCAAACTTCGAACTTCTCCCTTCTTTGTATACTATTCTTCACTTTGATCACCTTTTCTTCGATACCATGTAAAAATTCCCACTGTAGATCAACAAATTATGCAATATACTAAAGCAAAATACAAGATCTAATTCTACAACAAACTTGCGGAAGCTTAATCGATTTTGAGCAAGATCAAATAGAAAACATATAACAGAGAATGAGAAAGCAATCACACATGAACACAGAAGAATACTCTAGGGAAAGCCTCAACTAAAAACCCCGTTCTTTGTATTATCATACAAGTGGAAATATGTCCGGTTTACACAAAGCTTTAGCTCACAAGCTATCCTGCTCTCAGTACAATCCCTCTGTTGCTCATAGACAGTCAAAGGCTTCTCACAAACCTTCTCCTCTACCCTCCAAGCCTCCTATTTCCTTGTGTAGTTTCTCTTGGGGTCCAATGCTGCCACCTGTGTGAATTGACCTCTCACACTGCTCACTAAACTCAGAAGTAACTACAGAATCCTGAAGCAGATAATTCCTTCTACATGGATGAGTTCCTATATAGGAAAATTCCTCCAACTAATAGTACATTGTCCCTTCCTTTAATATCAACAGGGTCTTTCTCCGAATTGACATGCAAGAGTTATTTATGAGAGAATATTCAGTTATCTGAAGTGCAGCAGTGACATGCATGCATGCATTAACTAACTGAACTCACAATCAGTTCCAAAAATTGTTGGAACTAATCTAACTGGACTTAACTCAAATAACTGAGCTAACTAATTACAAATCAAAGTACAGCTCATCCTGATCTCCTTTAATCAAGGGATAACTTCCTCAATCAATGGAGAAACTGTTGCATGTCTTCACATAGACTTCATATTTTTTCTGACAGAAGATGAAGAATATGCAGAGGTTCCAGACATCCAAAGGGATGAAGATTACATATTACCAAATGATCCAGTTTTGGAGGATGTATCTGATGATTATCAGCGAGGTTATATGAATAATTTGACAACACAGCAGAAGCAATATTCTTTGAGGAGCAGAGATGTGCCAATCAATCCCATTCAGAAAAGAAAAGAGCTGCAATAAAAGAATGACTCCTCAAACATTCATAAGAAAGGGAAAGAGCCTGTTGATCCGACTTCCAGCAAAGTACCATCAGCAAATAATACTGCAAACGAGACGAATAACTAGCAAAATGCAGTGAAAGAGCAAGTAGAGAAGAAGGACCTTACTGTCAAAGAGGTAGAAAAAGTTTCATCCTTTAATTTAGAAAATGAAACTACTAAGTTAAAAGTTTCCATTCCCTTGACTGAGCTGGTTAACAATAGCAATTATAAACATCAAGTGTCCAAAATTTTGCAAATAAACCCTTTGTCAGATATGGTAAATGTAGAAGTTGATCTTCCTAAACTCATTTTTGGTCCAGCCATAGAAGGTCAGTCTAAAGATAGTGAAGTTCCTCCCTTTTATCTAAGTCTTAGATTACATGAGTACATTCTCCATAATGCCATGTTTGATTCCAGAGCTTCTCATAATTTGATGCCTAAAGCTATTATGGAGAAGTTGGGCCTGGATATTACCTGAAAATACCATGATTTGTACTCCTTCGACTCCAGTAGAGTCCATTGCATTGATCTTATCAAAGATTTGGTAGTGTCTTTAGATCAAATCCCAGCCAAAAACGTTTTGATGGATGTGGTTGTTGCTGATGTTCCACCACGATTCAATATGCTCTTGCCTATATCGTGGGGTGCTAAAATTAAGGGCACTTTACAACTTGACTTCTCTTATGATGCCATTCCCGTTTTCGGTCAATTGAGAAAGTTATACAAAGAGAAGAAGATGAAGTACATGATCACTAGCAAAGAGAAGGCACTCAATCATCCAATAAACGTTGTACATACTAATTTAGAATCATTTGTTTTGTACTCTGATAGCAGATTAAAAGATGTAAATATTCAGATTGTAGAAGTAGATAGTGTGCCAGAAATTTCAGAGAATTTTAAGGAAGTCCTTAATCAAGAAAAAGAAAAAATAGCAAGTTCTTCTGAGCAGTCCACATGCCAGCAGCAAAAAGTCAGTGAAGAGTGGAAAAATTAAGTGATCAGTGAAGGTAAGGTAGAGAAGGAAACAAAATTTCAGCATTTAGAAGACGAAGCGAGCCTTTGGAGCATGAATTTTGATGGTGCCGTGGGTAAGGACGGTGCCGGTATAGGAATTTGGATTCGTAGCCCTATTTTTTAGCCCACCAAAGTCCCAAGTAATGTTAGAGTATGTTCTTACAAGTTGACTTTTGATTGCTCTAGCAATGAAGCGGGGTATGAGGCTTTGATTAGAGTTCTTAAAATTTTGAAGAAGTTGAATGCAAAAAGGATTTTTGTCTATGGTGATTCAGAGCTGGTGATCAAACAGGTAAAGGCAGCAAAGCATCCGCGGATGAGAGCCTACAGAAATGTAGTCCTAGATATTTTGAGAATGTTTCCTGAATATACCTTGACATCAGTACCCCGAACTCAAAATATTATTGCAGATTCACTCGCCACTACTGCAAGCAATTTGAACATCCCATGAACTCTAGCAACAAGTTTGAAATTCATGTCAAACATCGGCCTGTTGTTCTAGATAATTTAAGGTATTGGCAAGTGTTTTTGGATGATAATGAAATCAATACCTTTTGGCAGAATGAAGTAAAATTCAAGGATGCTTCCATTGATGATGATTGTGATACTGATGAACAAGAGATTGAGGTGAATCAGATGGAGGTATTGCAACTAAAAGATAACATTATTCCTAGAGGTCTCATACCTTTAGAGGAGCTTTTTGATCAGGATGATGTGGCTAGAAAACCAAGCTTGGTCCCTACCGAAAAAGGAGTTGAAGATGTCAATCTTGGAACAGCTAACAAGCCCAAGCTTGTAAAGTTATCAAAAACATTGTCTCCCAAGGTAAAGGCCCAATATGTTAGATTACTTTATGAATTTTCTGATGTGTTTGCATGGGATTATTCAGATTTGAAGGTGTATGACAAGGATATAATTCAGCATACTATTCCTATCAAGCTGGATCAAAATCCTTTCAGACAGAAGTTGAGAAGGATCAATCCAAATTTGTTGCCATCTATCGAGAAGGAGGTGAACAGATTGTTCAAAGCTGGCATCATTGTTCTAATCATATTTTCTGATAGTATTTCAAATTTGGTCCCAGTACAAAAGAAGACTGGAGAAATAAGGTCGTGCATAGATTTCTGGAACCTCAACAAAGTATCCTTAAAGGATAACTATCCACTTCAAAAGATGGACCATATTCCACAAAGAGTAGTTGTAGCATCGCGGATGTCACTACTCGATGGTTACTCAGGCTATAATCAGATCTTGGTACATGAAAAAGACCAAGACAAAACTCCCTTCACAACACCTTGGGGAAATTTTCAGTAGGCTAAAATTCCATTTAGATTGAAGAATGTTCGAGCCACTTTTCAGCGAGCAATGGACATTGCTTTTGCTAATGAGAAGGATGTTTTCTTAGTTGTTTATTTACATGATTTGACGGTATTTTCTGGTTCTGATGATGAACACTTGCACCACTTGAGGATTGTCTTTCAGAGACGTAGAAAGTTCGGGATTTCTCTCAACTCGAAGAAAAGTCATTTTGCCATGGATGAGGGTAAGCTCCTTGGTCATATCATTTCTAAAGATGGTATCCACATTGATCCTTCAAGAGTGGAGGCAATTCAGCATATAGACTTTCCGTGCAACAAAAAGGAGATTCAGGCATTCAATGTTAAGATGAACTTCTTACGTAGATTTATACCCAATTTAGCGGAACATTTACGAGAAATGACTAATATGTTGAAAAAAGAAAACACTGTGAAATTGATCGAGGATGCCATGAAGTCATGCAATTTGGTAAAGTTTGCTTTGACCATAGCCCCAGTCTTGATTAGTCCTAATTACACTCAAGATTTCATTATATTTTCATTTTCATCCGAGCACACCATGGCTGCAGTATTGATGCAAAAGAGAGATCAGATTGAGCAACCCATTGCTTTTTTCAGTAGGACTATTCGAGATGTTGCCTTGCGGTATAATATCATTGAAAAACAAGAGTTGGCTCTCATAAAAGCATTAAAGGATTTCAGAGTGTACATTCTGCATTCACATACCATAGCATATGTTCCTAATGCAACAGTAAAGGATGTTCTTATGCAAACTGATCCAGAGGGAAGAAGAGGTAAGTGGATAGCAGCAATGTTGGAATATGATATGGAGATTAAACCCACAAAATTGATCAAGGGACAAGGCTTAGCAAAACTGATGGCAGAATCAAATCTGCATGCTCTGGATATAAATATTATTGTAGCAATGTCAGAGGATGAGGATGATGGATCGCTCATTCATGTTTCAGAAATATTTCTCCAATCACTGTGTTATTCTGATATAGTTTATGTTCTTCAGCATCTTTTGCCACCTCCAAGAATGCCAAGGAGAAAAGGTAGATCACTAAAACTCAAATCAGCTAAATTCTACATTTTAAACAGTGCTCTTTATTGGAAAGATCCAGGAGGGGTTATTCTTAATTATTTGGTTGAAGGCGAAGCTCAGCAGGTGATGCATGATTTTCATAAAGGTGATTGTGGTGGTCATTTGTTTTGGGAAACAACAGCTAACAAAGTACTGAGAGCAGGATACTATTGGTCGACTTTATTTTCATATTTGTATAAAACAGTGATGAGTTGCCATGAATGCCAAGTTTTTCAAGGAAAAAGGAAGCTACTTCCTCTTCCTTTGAAGCCAGTTGAAGTTAATGCACCCTTCCAGTAGTGGGGACTTTATTTCATGGGGGAAATCCATCCTATATCATCAGCAAGGCATCGATGGATCTTAATAGCTACCGATTACTTCACCAAGTGGATTGAGGCCATTTCGACAAGGCAAGCCACAGATACAGTAATTATTCAGTTTTTAGAATCTAATATCTTGTCTCATTTTGGTTGCCCTCACAAGATCATAACAGATAATGCAGTGGCATTTAATTCCAAGAAGATGGTGGAGTTCTGCAACAAGTACAATATTACATTGGGTCATTCAACAACATACTACCCGCGGGGCAATGGATTGGCCGAGTCATCAAATAAGTCCTTGGTGAATATAATCAAGAAACTGTTGGAGGCAAATAAGAAGAATTGGAATCGAAAGCTTGTTAATTCCTTGTGGGCCGACAGAGTGAGCAGCAAGAAATCCATAGGTATGTCACCATTTGAGTTGGTTTATGGCACTAATACAGTATTTCCTACGTCACTTGCAGTCCCGATCATGAGATTACTACAGGAAGCTGGTAATGAAGGGGATGATATTTAGCGCAAAATTAATCAAATGATCCACCTTCAGCAAAGAAGGGAAGAAGTTTCTCAAAACACTTTTTGGTTGCAAGAAAAGATAAAGAAGATCTATGACCGCAAAACTAAAGTAGAAAAGTTTCAGCTAGAAGATGTAGTGCTGCGATGGGATGCACGAAATGAGGACAAAGGAAAGCATGGTAAGTTCGACAATCTATGGAAAGGACCATATAAGATTTCAGAATACAGAGGAAAGAATGCCTTTTTATTAAAAGAAATGGATGGTCAGGATTGTTCAGGAGGGCCAGTGAATGGTAGGCTCCTGAAGCACTACTACTTTTGAGGTGGTTCCCTAAAATTATGTCACTTTCATTGTATATAACATTTTCATTTTCGTTGCAAGTTTTCAAGTGCAATTTCATTTGAGCTTGGGGCCCGAAGTGAAGGCTATAAAGTTTAATGATTAGTGTCAAGTCTTAGTTAGTTTATAGTCAAGTTTTGAGTCAGTTTGGTTGAGAGTCAGTATTCAATTGTATTGAGTCATTTTCCACCTTTTTGGTTTTGACCGTATTGCCCAACGGATGAGGCACCTAGTTTACAGTGTTCTTGACACCTCTAAGGAGCTTCCATCCCCAATAAGGCCAATGTTAGTGTCAGTATCTACATACTTCCATCAGGATCGAAATTCACTCTTTGCATTTTCATTTTAGGAGTCCCATACTGAAAATTTTTGCATCATTCCATTAGGTCATGACACACTAATCCACTGATGGTTTTTTTCTCTTTAGCTCTTCCCTCATAGACTATACTTGTTTATCCTTCTTCAGATTGTCTTCAGTTATGTTTCTTAATTAATCTACAATTCATTTCATTAGGTCATAGGGTATGATTTCATTAGGTCTAGGGTTTCATCACCAAGGTCAAGAAACTAATTTCCAAATGTAAATAAAGGTCAGCAAGGGTATGAGGATGATAAATAAATCAAGCATGATGGCTTGAAAGACATGGCTACTGAAATTATTATTTTTAAACCTAATGTAATTTTCACCTCAAAAACATGTTTTTGAGGTGAAAACAGAGTATTTTAGTCTATTTGTATTTCATTTGTAATTTTAAGTTCCTATATGTAATAAGTAATACCAGCTGCATCAGAGCATTTCTCCTTGCTGCAAAACCAAAAAACACTGCAAAATTCAAGTCCAATTGAGCATTTATTCATCTGCAAAGATACAAGAAGAAAAGGCATTAAACAGACTTTTGAAAAAGAACTAGAAACATTGAATAGTGGGTTTTTTAAGTGAAAAAATTAAAATATTCCTCTATTTAAACCCTCATAACTTATTTTCAAAATTCATTGTCTTCATTTTCCAAGCAGGAAAGTGAAAGGGAGAAGGAAGAAAATCAAGTTTTAAGTGAATTTGAGCAAAAAATCTCGGCGCTACGCTTTTGGTCGAAAGGCACTGCGCTTTTGGCTGAGACAGAGTGGCATTGCGCTTATAGAGGGAGGCACTGCACTTTTCACCTGGCGATGCGCTTTTCACCTGGTGCTGCGCTTTTTTTCGTTTTTTCTAGTGTAAATTTGAATGGGCGCTGTGCTTTTGTCAGGGCGTTGTGCTTCTAAGTGAAGGCGTTGCGCTTTTTGTAGAAGTGGTCAAAAAACCTCCAAAGCTTCCAAAAGACCACAAATTTGCTTTGCTCTCCTTCATACAAGTAAGTATAGGTCCTTCATCTTGGTTTTGGGTTGCTAAATCTAGTTTGAAAGCATTATTGGTCATTTGTAATCTTGAAAACCCTAGAATTCTCCTTAATTCTACCTAAACCCTAACTCCTCTCAACACCCAGTCCTATATCCTAAAATCACCCTATCCTCCAACTTTTCCTTCACATTCCCTTCCGTCTTTCTTTTCCAAGAGCTCAAGGCACAAAGCCCTCCTTCTCATTTCCATTCATTTCTCATTCTCCATCCCCTCATTTCTCCGTTGCAAACATGGACCTGGAAGACCATGATTATGAGGAGGAGAACACATCTAGTGATACCTCAGCTGATGGAACCATGTAACCAAGAAGACCACATAAGGGAGGCAGGGTAATCAGAGAAGAGCCATCAAACCTTAGGGAATTGCAAGCCTTAGAGTTGACTGTCACATGCTTCAGGTCCCTTAACTGCTATGAATTCTGTGAACAAGTTGAGAGAGTACAATATCACCCGAAGCTCACTAGAATTTTTGCAGCACATCTTTAGGAAAACAGGGTGACTCTTGCTGGGCTAACTTTCACCATTCCATCCTCTATTATTGAAGATGCTACAAGGATTCCTAATGTAGGGGAGAAGTGGTTCAAGCGCCAGGATTTAGATGAGTACTATTATGAACCTTATATCAAACCCCAGTACAGAAATCAAGTGAAGAGACTGTTTCCTTTCAAGTTTCTTGAGAACAAGTATGTCCCATGATGAAAATCATCATGAAGTATTTCACTTGTGAAGGTTGGTTCTCCAGGCTGTATACTTATCATATCAAGCTCCTCATGCATTTCACCAGGGTGAGGATGCTAAACATCCCTTATTACTTGTTTAGGAGTATTGAGAAGATGGATTTTATTATCCGAAAGAATCCTTACCCTCAACAGATGAGCAACCTTTATCATTACTCCCTAATCAAGATCATTGTGCTTCATCATCTCAGTCTCCTTAACATTCCTTGGGAGACCTTTATTTCTCATGAGATCTTCAGGGGTCCTCAAATTTCCCCATCACTGCCTCAAGAAGTAGGAGGACCTTCTAGCCCAGTGAAAATAGAAAAGGAGACCAAGGAGACAAGAACTACTGAGGTGCCCATTTACATGACATATCAGAGGGGCACTAGGAGATTATTTGCAGTAGATAGGCAAGTGTTTTCTCGATGGCATGTGGAAGGGGCCTTGCCTTCTTCATCAGCTCATAGGTAAATGCTAACTCCACAAGATGTGGAAGGGGCTTTTCGTTCTTCATCAACACAACAGGTACAGGTACAGTATCTGCACAAAGGGAAGGAAAAAGTGTAGGAGGAAGACCTTGATGATGAGGAGGAAAGAGACTTATATCTAGCAGAGCATGACGAGTTTGAGCAGCATGATACTCAGACCATTGATTTAGAAACTCAAGATGAAAAAACAGTCAAAGACATCATCATTCAAGAAAATGAGGCTCAAGTCCTAGAATTGATGGACAATTTAGATAGGGCCAAGTATGTCATCACATTCTTAGAGCAAGAAAACAAATAGTTGAGTGACAAACAAGTCCTCATGGAGTTATAAATTTTCAAGGCAAAAAGGCAAAGTGGCAAAGAGACACAAGTCACATTGACCCCTATTGAGCAGGAGATTGAAAACGATAGGGAGACTTGGCATGAGAGAGTCAACCTACACCTTGAGAAGTTGCTATGGAAGGCTAACAGAGACAACATGATGATCAGACACATGGTCTATCATTACAAGACCCGCAATAAGATTTGCAACAAGAGGATCAAGAAAATGAAAGCTAGGCTAAGGCAGGCCTTGAAAGGTGAGAAAGAGGAGGATAGAATAAGAATGTTGGCTGAAGCCTCCTTGGCTCAGCAAGGCACATGATGGTGGTGTTTCACACAAATTTTGGACAAGTTTTGAGCAAATTTTGTGATTTGAAATTTTGAAATTCATTACACAGAAAAACTGTGGTGGCACTGCGCTTTTCCTAGAGGCACCCAATGAGGAAATGGCTTGCATTTTTGGATTTAGAGTAGTGAGAAAATGCACCCTAGCAAGTTTCAAAAGTTTTGGGGCAGAACTAGTCCACCAAAAGGTCCAAAAACACCCTAAAAATGACCTTTTTGCCACTTTTTGGACACGCAGACGCAACCTTGGGAGAATCAAGTTTTGGGGGGGTTAAATTAGCTCCAAATGCAAATATTCTAGGTGTTTTAGAAAGTAGACTTGAAGACCTTTCCAATGAGCTATCATGGGCTCAATTAGGATGCCTGGAAGGCCTCCAAAAGGGACCTGAAAGTGGTGTTGCGCTTATGCCCAGTGGCACTGCGCTTTTCATAGTTTTGCTCAGGATTGCTATTGTTCCAGTTTTTTGACTGTAATCATGGATTCTCTCTCATGGTGGATGATTTACCATTGTAAATGATGATTTGGCATGTAATTATGATAGATAAATAGTGATAGAGGCTAGATTCATTCCTTTAGCAGTTAGTTTGAGCTCAAATGAATTAGTTTTTCACTTTTAGAGGCAAGTTGTTAATGATGCCTATATTCATGTTTCTTGTTTAGTATCAGTTAGGTTAGCTCCTCATCTTAGGGATTCGACCCCTGCGGATGGGAGGAGGTTGAAACAATGCCTATATCTTTTTCTTCTTCTTCATTGTAAAGGGTTGGACTCACTTGGATGCTTAGAGCTTGATTATACATCATTGTAAGCAGTTTGGCAAGGAGATTAATAAGATTTGCAGCTATTTTTATGGGATCCCTATGGTATGGAGTTTTAGCATAGTTTCTTATTTTGTAATCATTTGTTTACATGTTTTATCTATTCCATCATTCATTTCATTGCTTCTTGTTGAATGTTATCAAGTTTGATAGGTAGAATTCGTTGTATCAGTGCTCTGCCTTGGGAAATCATTCAATATGTCATGTTTCCTACTGTTTAAGAAGGATCGATGATTTTCACATGCCCTTCTTAGCTCCTCATCAGTCTTAAAAATCTCACACCATTAAGCCTAAAGTGCTAAAGCCTATGCCTATCTTGCCCCATAAAACACCCTGAATTTCTAACCTAATTTCTGAGACCTAAACTGCCCAGCTCCATCTGATCTAGCAACAAACCAACAAATTTTAATCAAAAACTTTCGAGCTACTATACCTGCCCTAAAATTGTTTACTTGATCCAGTCATCTTGACTAAGATCCTCACAGAGAGAGCCCTCTCCCGGCCTAGTAGGGCTAGCGACTAGGCTAAGCTTGGTTTGTGGTTACCCTGGAATTGGCTCCCTTCAGCCCGAGGTCAATCTAGGTGACAACACATGCAAAATCAAAAGCTCAATTTTTGTTTTACAACTTTTGGAGGGAAAAATCGATTTAAGCAATTTTCCGATCACTAAACATGTAGAACTAATGGTAAATTTTGGGAAGGAGAAAATTATATCATTTATTGAAAACATGTATTTTGTTGCTATACACGATTTATCTTTAGAAAAGTATAAGTCAATATGTGACTTAAATTGGTATAAATGCAATCCACGCGTGCTTCTAACAGATGAATTTTCTGGATACACAAATACCACACCAAGAAAATATTTTCTTCAAGTTGCTAAAGAGGTGTATTGGAACAATCTAAAAGAGAATATTTTACATAGGTCATTTTACTCAAATTCAGAGTATGAAAGCACTGATCAAATTATGGAACACCAACTGATTGTTTATATTACATATTTGATGAATGGAGGAAGAGGTCAATGTTTAACAAGGTTTATATGTTTACTTCAAATAAAGGATGGAATAGCTCAATGTATGTATGGTCTAGTGAGAACTCTTTTAGCATAAATGGATTTATATTTGATCAATTTTGTTGGTTTTGGTTCAAATGGTGCATCTTCCATGAGGGGTATTCATGAAGGTTTATCTCATAAGCTTCGTATGTTCCTCATTTATTAGTTATCCATTACAGAGCTCACGAGGAAGCATTAACAATCAATGAGGCTTCATCTCATTTTCCAGAGTTGCAATAGATTAACAAATTTTAAACAAAGTTTATTCATGGCTTGGAAAATCAACTAAATCACATGGAAAATTGAGAGATATAATGTATACATTTCAAATCACTAAGTTAGTGGTCTTACAGATTCATCAAGTTAGGCAGCTCTCTAGAGGAAAGGTCATGGAAAGGCTTATTAAAGTCATGTATTATTTGTTAGGATTGGGAGTTAGGGGAGTAAAAAATGTATGAGTTTGCAACAATATTTCAAGTGCAAATTTGCATCCATATACTTGCAAACATGCTCTTTAAATTAAATAAGTTAAATCGAAAGTTCAAATAGGATCATGTTGATATTACATATAATGACACTACTTTATATGTTTCTATTAGCATGCTTCGTAAATGATTTTTGGAAAGCATTTTTGGTGTAGATGCAGTGCATATGTCTTCTTTTTTTAGTTAAAGCATAAAGAGGAACCCTTGAACTTGTAGATAAGATGAGTATGGTACATTTACATCCATTGAGGTTCAAAAGTTTTCCAAATATGAAAATATTTGGGGCTACTATATCATTGTATTCTTTTGGGAAAATGTTTTATTGTAAAGGTGATTAAATCTTTAGATAGGAGATTCATAGATTTGCATATATTTAATGTGGCTAATTTTTTCACTTCTCAACATTATTATGAAGAAGTGAATGATATAGACTGTCAGAGAAAAATATAGTTGAAATTTTTATGTGAAAAAATTTAGCATTGGGGAATCATCTATTGCAGATACTGCTAGATGTTTGGGTGAAATGAATGAATTTATTTGTGCTATTTGTAAATCATACCCTAAAAATCATATGTATGGCATGAGACCTATGTGGAGATGAACATGAATGGTTTGAAGACTTTCCATATTTGATGCAATTATGGCAAGTTATTCTTGTTATCCCAACAACCATATCAGTGTGTGAAAGAGGTTTCTGAAAATCAAATAGGATAAAAAATGATGATAGAGAAAGACTTTCATTGGAGACACTAGATATGTTAATATTTCTATCTCTAAGTGCACATCATGTTGTAAATGAGGCAGATTGGAATGCTACTTATGATTTATGGAAATAAATTAAAACTAGAAATCCATTTCCATTGGGAAAATATATTTATATTTTCAATTATGTAAGTTCAAATGCTTTTGAATATCATCGAATGAATAAAAGAAACATATGTTTACCTTTTTTTAATGGAATTTGAGATTTTTTTTATTTATTTACTAGTTATATTGAGATTTTATAGTGATTTATTGAAGCTACTCTTTGAATTTTAAAGATTTTAAAGATTTAGAATGACACTATTTCATTATGGAATTTTTTTGAGGGGTTTATTTAATATATGCTTTTCAATAGAAGTAAATTTTCTTTTAGAACCTTTCATCCTTGAAGGGTTAGATGAATATATGCCCTTCCAAATGAAATTAAGAGCAAACCTTCAAATTTGATCATTGGTCGGCATCCACCTCCACTTCCTGCTCACATGGCAACTCCAACAATTATGCATACCACGTATTCGTAAATCACCCTGGGCTTGATGTCAAGAAAGGCCTCGAAAGCCATATATATCATCGTCTTTCCTCAAATGGTTTAAGATCCTTTCTTGACACCGAGGAACTACAATGGGGCGACACCTTAACACCCCAAATTAAAGGGATTATTTGAACATCCTCAATCCAAGTAGCAATTTTTTCTCCAAGATATGTTGAGTCAAGTTGGCATCTTAATGAGCTCCTCCAAATGTTGGAGTCGGGGTCCACAATTATTCAGTCTTCTATGGTCCATCCTTCATATTTGTGGTGGACGAAGGGCGAAGATGGAATGTATGCTAGAGCCCTAAGCATCCTAGACTTCATACTGCCATGTATGCGGGAGCGAGCTTGAAAAGAAAACGACATTCGATTCTCTAACCAAAGAATGGATGCCACGACATGACTCCAAAACCATTCAAAAATGTAGAAAAGCTATTTTGAATGTCTAACAAATAAGCGGTTTGAGCTAAACGGGTGTAACAGGTAAGAACCTCCACTTTTCTCTCCATTAATCTCCGTTCTCTTTATTACTCTATGTAAATAACACTTCAATTTTGTAGCCCTTCATTGTTAGTCATTTCAATGTGAATATTATTATTCAGTCACAAGGGGAAGCTCATCGATAAGTTTGTCAAACAAGTTTTGAAAAAGGTTTATAGAACACCTCCCAATGTTGCTAAATATCCAACTAGTTTGGATGAGGAGGTAAAGGATGTGGAAGCGATAGTGTTATCCCTATTGGAAATGCATAGGAGCTAAAACAAAAATTCACACACAAAACACACGAGTTGGAGTTCTTCTAATGATCACATAAAACTTGATTATTACAATGAAGTTGGTGAAGGGTATTTAACCTTCTCGACTAGTGACTCACCGAAAATATCTTGACATGCAACCACACATTAAAAGTCGTTTATCACTTAACCCCTATTGGAAATCCATAGGAGCTAAAACAAAAATTCACACACAAAACACACGAGTTGGAGTTCTTCTAATGATCACATAAAACTTGATTATTACAATGAAGTTGGTGAAGGGTATTTAACCTTCTCGACTAGTGACTCACCGAAAATATCTTGACATGCAACCACACATTAAAAGTCGTTTATCACTTGACTTGACTCGACACTCCAACACTGAAAACTGAACACTTAGTTAACTAACTCTCTAATTTTAACCAACTCCTCATGCGGGAGTAATTAACTTATTTGAACACTCCCCCTTAATTACGATTGTTAAACTAAAACTAACTGATAACAACTCAAACATGCATGTTTTTCTATGTCTCAGCTAGGCTTACAACACCCAAGTTTCTTCTATGAAACTCAAACACATCTTTTGCTAATGACTTAGTAAATATATCAGCCAATTGATCACTAGATTTACAAGGCTTCAATTGAACTTCTCCATTTCTCACAAGTTCTCTAATAAAGTGATATCTAGTATCAATATGATTTCTCTTCTGATGAAACACACTATTCTTGGATAGTGCAATCGCTGAGGTGTTGTCCCAATATATTGTTGTTGATCCTTGTTGTTTTTGTTGGAGCCCATTAAATACTCTTCTTAACCAGACTGCTTGACATGTTGTTGATATTGTTGCTACATATTATGCTTCTGCTAACGAAAGTGTCACAATGGGTTGCTTCTAAGATGCCCATGAAATCACACCTTAACCAAGATGGAACACAAAACCAGAAGTGATTTTCCTATCATCCAAATTGCCTGCAAAATCACTATATGTGTATCCAATAAAATCCTTCTTCTTTATGTTTGCATACATTATGCCACAATCTCTAGTTCATGTTATGTATCTCAGAATTATTTTTCCTACACTCCAATGTGTCTTTTGTAGTCTCCATAAATCTAGAAATCAAACTTACTCCTTGCATGATATCCAATCTTGTAGATGTGAGATACATGAGGTTGCCAACCAATCTTTTGAATAGAGTTGGATTGACATATGATCCTTCATCATCGTTGCTTAACTTTGTACCTATTGCAGCTGGTGTAGGGACAGGTTTGCGATTCTCCATCCTGAATTTTTTCAGCAAATCTCTAGCATATTTATTTTGGCAAATAAAAATTCCTTTTCCAGATTGCTCGACTTCTATGAAAAGAAAATATTTCATGAGACCAAGACTTGTCACCTCAAATTCTTTCATCATGGCTGCTTGAAATTCATCAAACTCAAAATCACCTATATAAATCATGTCATCAAGATATAAGCAAACAATCAAAATTTTTCCATGCTCATTTACCTTTGTGTACAATGTAGGCTCAATGTTGCTTCTGCAAAATCTATTCTTAATCATGTAGCTATCAATTCTGCTATACCAAGCTCTAAGCGCTTACTTCAATCTATAGAGCACTTTCTTCAACATGTAAACTTTATCTTCGTTACCCTCAACTTCATAACCTGAAGATTGTTGCACATAAATTTCTTCTTCTAGAATTCCATTCAATATTTCAAGTCCATATGATATACTTTCCACTTGTTCTGAGCTGCTATGGCTAGAACTGCTCTTGCAATATCTAATATGGTTGCTGGATCAAATGTTTCTCCAAAATCTATTCCCATTTGCTACGAGAATCCTTTTGCTGCAAGTCATGCTTTAAATCTGTCAATTTCACATTTCTCATTCAACTTTGTCTTGTACACCCACTTTACACCAATGAGATTTTGTCCTTTGGTAAATCAACCAAATCCCATTTATCATTCTTTTCAATAGCTTCAATTTCTTCATCCATGGCTTGCACCCAATTTTCATCTTTGATTGTTTCTTCAAATGAAGAAGGTTGGAATGACAACAATGAAAAAATCGAACTAAAATCCAAATCATCATAAATATCTTTTAGACTTCTCATCTTTCTCTTACCAATGCTTGATTCATCACCTGGTTGATTGTTAGGACAATTTTGATCTGTTGATCTGCTCGAAGATCCATGCTGCTAAGAAAATCTTGGAGTCCTTGTTGGTGTGTCTATGTTTGGTGTCTTCACCTGTGATTCTTGTTGCTCCTTTTCTTCTACATCATCTTCTTCCATCAGTGGCACTTGTGCATCAATTGTTTTGTCTATATTACCATTCCACGACTCTTGTTCTTTGAACACAATATCTCTGTTAAGTATGGTCTTCTTGGTGACAGGGTTATACAATTTGTAAGCTTTTGATTGCTCACTATAACCTGTAAATATGAATTTTTCACTTTTATTATCCAATTTTCCTCTTTTCTCTTTAGGCACATGTGCACAAGCTATACATCCAAATACTCTGAAATGAGATACACTGCAAGACATACCAGACCATGCTTGTTCTGGTAGTCTGTTCATCACACTCTTTGTATGAAATCTGTTGATCACATAAATAGCACATGCAATTTCTTCTACCCAATACTCATTAGACAATATTCTTCCTTTCAACATGCTTCTTGCCATGTTCATAATTGTCTTATTCTTTCTCTCTTCTACACCATTTTGTTGCGGTGTGTACGTGGTTGTAAATTGTCTTCTGATTCCATGGTTTTTGCAGTAGTCATGGAATATCTTTGAATCATATTCTCCACCACAATCTGACCTCAATACCTTGATCTGTCAACCATTTTGGTTCTCTGCTAAGGCTTTGAATTCTTTAAACCTTGCAAAAGTTTCATACTTTTGCTTCAAGAAGTAAACCCACGTCTTTCTTCGATAGTCATCAATGAAGATGAGGAAGTAACAACTTCCACCAATCAATTGTGTCCTCATAGGTCCACACAAGTTTGTATGCACTAACTCAAGAGGTTTCCTTGCTTCGTATCCAACTCCCTTTGGAAAAATTTCATGGTGTTTCTTTCCCAAGATGCAACACTCACAAGTACTAGCAGGTTCTTTAATGGGAGGTAATGCTCCGACCATCTGATTTTGTTGCAACAATCTTAAACCAGAAAAGTGCAAGTGTCCAAATCGAAAGTGTCATAACTAATAATCATTAGAACATGCAACTATAAAAGAACTGACCTGATCATTGTAATTCATAATTAGAGGAAAGAGTTTGTTCCTCGTCATCTGCACCTTTGCTATCAGTTGCTTGCTTGGGGGCTTGTCATATATAACACATTCTTAACCTTGAAAGATAACTCTATATCATTTCTATGTCAATTGACCAACACTTATCAAATTATGTTTGAGACTAGGAACATAATATACCTCTCAGATTATCTTTGGCTCCCCCTGCTTGGTTAGAATGTTGACCACTTCTTTTCCATCTACATCCACAGTCTTGTCATTCCCCAACTATACCTATGTTTTCACACATTGATCCAAATTTGCAGCCAAATTCTTGTTGCTTGCCATGTGGTTACTGTAACCACTATCCAATAGCCACACATTATCATAAGGTTCATGCATGGTATGGAAAGCTAGGAACATAGAGTTAGTACTCTCTGTAGTGACATTAGCTCTATGGTTCCCTTGATCAACTATCTTCTTCCTGCAATCACGAGCATAGTGATCAAATTTATAGCAATAATAACATCTCACCTTTGATTTGTCAAATCTTTGATGATTGCTGAATTTTATATAGTTGCTTCCACTTTCATGTTCATGCTCTTCTCAGTGATCTCTCCAACCACCATATTTTTTGCTTCATCCGCTGCCTCGACCTCTGTCTCTTTAAATAGAAACCAGAATTTTGAAAGCGGTCTCTAAAGTGGAATCCTTATTTCTGTTTATCCTTGCCTCATGTGATAGAAATGATCCCATCAGCTCATCAATTGTTATTGATGTCAAATCCTTGGCTTATTCTATAGCTGTTACCACAACATCAAATTTGGTAGTCATAAATCTGAGGACCTTCTCAACCATTGTTTGATATTTAATTTCTTCACCATAAAATTCTAACTAATTTATGACAGTTATGACCCAATTTATGAAAGAATCGATGTCCTCTGTCTCCTTCATTTGCAGACTTTCAAAATCTCTCCTAGTATTTTGCAACATAACGATATTGACTTTGGCCATACCTTTATAGTTTGTCACCAAAGTATCCCATGCTTCATTTGCTGAAGACATGATCATAATCTTCTGGAACACTATTCGGTCCACTCCCTATTGGATAAGATGCAATGTTTGTGCATTCTTCTTTTTGTATTCTTTTCCATAGATCCCTCTCTACATTAGTGAGAGCTCGTTTTTCTTCTTTAGTTTGAGGTTCTAAAAACCCAAACTAGACATAGTCCCAAACATCATGAGCCTGTAACGTGGTTACCATCTTAATGGCCCACACATCATAATTTTTCTCCATAAACAACAAAAAATAAAGCTAAAATTTGAAAAAGTCATCTTTCTTCAAAAACCTCTTTCTAAAATAAAACCCTCATTTTAAGCTTTGCTAAGCCCTTTTAATAACTTTTATTAAAAAAACTTTATGAAAATCCCTTTTATAAAATTCTCCTCCTTTTAAAATCCTTTGAAAAAATATCATAAAAATAATTTAGAAAACACTCTTATAAAATCCCTTAACTCCACTTAACATATAACAAAATGTATGTCACGTCTTGTTCCAAAGGCTTAATACCCACGTGCCTTTTATGAATCTTGAACTCGTGAATCAAACCCATTTGATTTTCAAAAGAAAAATTAAATAAATTTAATAACTCATAAAAAGGAGTCACTAATCTAGCCCGCGTGACTTTTTGTTCGAACCTTTTTGGAACAATTACCACATAGAACCTACCAACATAACATACGCCTTTAATAAACCGCCGCGGGAGTTGTTTGACCTTAGTCAAAATATACAGCCACCGCAACTTTAGATAGGCTTGGGATTAGGCTTTAAAATTGACGCCCGTGTGCACGTTTTACCTTTTTTTGGCCGTCAAACACGGGTTATTTCAAAATAAACACGTAATTGTTGATTCGCTGATAATTTTTCAAGATGTTATAACAACGGGTGTATAAAAAATTTACCTGTTTTAAATTTTTGGATATATATATTATATTTTTATATTTATTTTATATATATCAAAAATTTATCTTTCTCCCACATGGAATCTGCATATGGATTTTGTTGGAAATGGCAGCTCTTCATTATCATAAAGGCTTTAATGGAGAGGAATGAGCACAGGTTGAATTTCGTCACAGAGAAGACAAGGACAAGGACAAGATGATTTCAACAATGTTTAGGTGGGTGGACAATGTTTAGGTGGGTGGAATCTAGAAAGGATGAACTAGGGTAATGAAAGTGATAAATATATTTCATGTTTCTTGATCTTATAGTTAATTGCAACTTGTATACTATAGTCATTCAAAACACAAAATTGCTCAGAGACAAGTCAAGCTTTGCACTTACAGTTAATTACTGTACAGGAATGGTTTAGATATAGGAAATCTCTTATGCGTATGGATCTCCTCATAATTATAATTATAATTATAATGACTATTCTGTGTTGAATTTCTTTGGTTATTTTACAAGGCAGGGTAGGGCAAGGCATGGGTTGCTTTAGAGGCTCAAGGAAAAGGTTGAATTAAATATTGAAGAAGCTAATTTGAAATACATAAATTTATTCTCGTTTCCCATTGACATAATCCTCATTAAGATTTTTTCAACTAGCTTCAAGATCAGATCACCAACAGAGGCATTGGGACTTCCTTGGATTCGAACCTTGGCAAAACCAAGGAGCTACATGGTTTCCTACACTACTCGGCTCAGCTCCCCCGTAGAAACAGATTTGGGGTCCCAGAAGCTGGATTTTGGGCTCTCCATCCCCATTGAAGCTGGTTGTTGAGTCATATTTAGTCGATCTGCTCTACATTCTAGATAGTAGGCCGGGTTTGTCCATTTCATTTAATAAATTTGTGCATTTTTAGGCTCTCCATCTCCATGGAAGTTGGCTACTCAGTCATATTTAGTGGATCTGCTCTACATTCTAGATAGTAGGCCCGGTTTGTCCATTTCATTTAATAGATTTGTGCATTCCTCATCAACTAACACCCTTCAAAGTAATGCGGAATTGAGTGGATAAGTGAGTAAGTGCCTACGAAAAGAGCAATATAGAGGAAATAACAACCCAATTGAAAAAGAACATATGCAGAGTTAGAAAATGAAATGATGGCCATTTCAAAAAACGAAGCCTCGTTCGTGGACACCTCAAGGCCATCGCTGAAATGCAAGAAATTTTATCTGTTCAGGTTCTCCTCTCGTTTTTTCTCACATAATTTGTTTTATGTATTTCCCATAGGATTGCATAGTATTTCTTGAAAAAATATTTTCCCACACAACATTTTAGTGCATCTGTGTGAAAATTTCCCAACATGAATTAATATTTGAAAAAGAAATCTAACCGTTTTACAACTTGAACTTTATTTGACCGTAATTATCAAAGGAATTCGACTACATAATATTTTTATCAAAATACAATTTTTCATTTTGTTATATGATTTTTTGAATTAATGATTGAAAGAAAGTTTAAATTTATACATTTGGATGTTTATATAATTTCATTAGCTTATGGTTAGATGTTTAATCTTTGATGGAGAAGTGTAATTATTTGCTTGAGAAAAATGTTTTTTTTTTTCGGAAAACTATGTTGTAAATGCTATAATATTTGTTTTTTTATATGATTTTCCCACATATACAAACCATATCTATACTAGTGTATTTGCATGTCCGAAAAGTGATGGAATAATTTGTACCAAATATGAAAAATAAGAAAATTGGAGCTTAATATTCTAAATGTGGTATGCTTAGATGGTAGGTGAACATCTATACTACATATTTGCATGTCCTAAAAACACCCATAAGTGATGGAATAATTTGTACGAAATATGAAAAATAAGAAAATTGGAGTTTAATATTCTGAATGTGATATGCTTAGATTGTAGGTGAAGTCATTGTTTGTAAAAATTGTTACAATTTGTAGGTCAATAATAATTATAAATTTTCACTTTTGGACTTAATGCAGCGAACCAACACTATAGACATGCTAGATGACACTGTTGAATATTTGAAGATCTTCTAAAAGAAAGTCCAAGTATGTAGTTTGTTTGTTTGTTTTCTTTTTTTTAATACATTTACAGATCCTTATGGCCCTAACATATATTTATTTTGACAATTACTTTGTTTGGTGAAACTCTCCAAATTTTAGTTTTTGTACATGATGATATTGAATGTATTTTTTTAAACATTTACATATTTCATGCACATTATGTTTTTTTGTTTGAAACTTATATCACACATATTATTATTTAATTGGATCGGCATTGAAGTGAATTAAATGGAAAATATGATATGTGTGTTTCATTTTCTGTTAAGTTTAATTTAATTGTTTAATTTAATTGCCTACATTCACTATTTTAATGTGAAAGCAATTATGAATATGATTAATAAAAGCTAAAAAAACTTGTAAAAATAAATAATTAAAGTCATGAAGGGACACTTTAAAAATAAAACCGTCATTAAATGTTTTTTTATGATGGGTAGGGTGACCCATCAAATTGAATCCCTGCCTAGGAAGTTCAGGCCCCACTTTAATTTTTTACGGGCTTGCGCACCCCTAAACATAAAAAAACTGTACAATTAATTTAATTTTTGACACAATCGTAGTTAAATAATATTCGCGCGGTTTTTATACTAATTAGGTGTTAATCTAAGCGCTTTTTAACAGTTTAACATTTTTTTAACCGTTTAAAAAATTGTTCGTTTTTTTTTTCCTTGGTCGTTTTCTCACTCTGCAGGCACCACAAATCTTGTGATCTTTCTTCAGTTCCGATATCAATTTGTTAGAAAAATAAAAGAGCTAAAATACAAATTCACACACAAAACACACAAGTTGTGGCTCTTCTATTGATTACACAAAACTTTTATTACAATGAACCCGGTTAAGGGTATTTAACCTTTTTTACTAAAGAATTGCCTAAAATATTTTGACATGCAACCACACATTAAAAGTTGTATATCACTTGACTTGACTCAACACTCCAACGATCAACACTCAACACTTAGTTCAATGACTTCATGCCGGAGTAATTAACTTATTTTAACTGGAGTAATTAGCTTATTTTAACAATTCCAACACCAAAATGGAAAAGCTCTAGTGGGTTTTGGTGGCAGTGGAAAAACTACCCTGACAAAAAAATTCTTCAATGGACAAAGATCAAATTACAGTCAATTTTTCTTTTTATCTGATATCATAGAAAACGCAGCTATTAAATAACGTTTTTAGAGATTTGGTTCACATGGATGTACAAATAAATAACACTGATGAAGCCACAACAGATCAGAACACATTAAGCTCAGAACACATATCTCATCTTCTCACCGGGCTCTCGTAGTTCTAGATGATGTGGATCATGTCGACTAACTGGATGCATTATTTTCACCAATCAGAGATTCCATTCATAAAGAGAGATTAATTTTAGTGACATCTCGCAACACGAATCTTCTTACAAGCTTAGGTATTGTAGAATCATTTATTTACAAGTGGACCGGCCTTAATCGACAACACTCCCCATAACTCTTTTTCTTACACGCCTTCAACCAGCTTTATCCGGTTATGGGATTTGAGAAAGTAATCCAAAAACTTTTGGAGGTGTGCCATGGACTACCATTATCTCTTAAAGTGATTGGAGTGCTCCTTTGTGGAAAAGAGCTGGAGACTACCATTATCTCTTAAAGTGATTGGAGTGCTCCTTTGTGGAAAAGACTTGGAGTAATGGGAAGCACAATTCAATAAAATATGCTAAGATACTTCCCAACGATATATTGAGCGGACTCAAAATTAGCTACGAGAATTTGAGAAGCGAATATTCTTAGACATTGCCTGCTATTTCATAGGAGAATACAGAGTGACCGTCATAAGAATATGGAACGGCTCGGGCTGGGAAGGATGGATGGGTCCTCACAACCTGGAGAACATATGTCTTGTCGAGGTGGACGGGAAAAGGATATAGGAATGCATGACCACTTTAGAGACCTCGTCATATGGCTGAGAAAGAACCTTCTAAATGCCCACGTAGAGACCTCGACAGAAATATACGTTGAAAGAACCTTCTGAATGCCCACGTAGAATTTGGCTCCTCAACCTTCTTGGCAATATGCTTGACCAATCACCTGTAAGTAGTTTGAAGCTTCCGAACTTATTCAAAATAGGGTTGTGTTATCAAAATTGTGTCTGTCATGATCTTTTAAAACTTTACAAGATTGTCGATCTTGTTTCTAACATGTCAAATTGAACAATTCAGGTGCGTAGAATTTGCATGGTTCATGGAAATGGCTCTGAGCAATTTTTCCAAAATCTTGTAGGCAGTCGTTTATTAACTAATATGAGTTGGTTGCAGCTTATTATGGCTGAAGGTTGTTTTGTCAACCTTATTTAACGTTGGGCAGTTAGACCAACTAATATGGCTTTGCTAGAAGAATTATCTGTACGCATCCTTACTTTCCCAGATTAAACTAGAGAATTTAAGAACTTTATATATAGAGGGGGGATTTGGAAACGATGTGGCAACATGAATCCCAGGTAATCATGCTCTTTCTTGACAAAAATGTTGTTTTGTATTTTCTTCACATCTTAGAAATTGATTGCTCTTGCGTATTTCTTCATATATAACAATGCCAAAAAATGGACATCTACCCAGTTCAAAACCGTGAACATCGCAGACACCTATGTAGTTAAGAGAATTGGCCATTGACACTCCCCTTTTGATGGTTCCAGAGTCCATTGGTAAGTTGGAGCATCTAGAATCATTAGTCCTGCACCAGAATTATGTTGATACTTTGCGAACAATTTTGTCATATGCATTCATTGAGACAAATGTTGGAATTTTATGGTGATTTCAAACACAAAAGACCAGAGAACAACGCTCTGATACAATGGTGGAATTTTCTGCTAAATTCCTTAACAAACGGAGAACACAAAAATGCTTTGTTTCTACACAAAAACTGATAATTTCGTTTTCTGGACTTGGTGTTGCAGCAACAGGATTCGGTGTTGCAGCAACAGGAAATAATACTCTGTTTTTGTTAACACAGAAAAAAAAAACAGAAAACTGCTTACTGGAAACTGTGTTGCAGCAACACAGTCTGGTGTTGCAGCAACGCTGATCGTGGTGTTGCAGCAACGCGAGTTTTGACGTCAAGTCACTCGGTGTAACGACAACATGATTTTGACGATAAGTCACTTTAAGAAGTTGGGCGTCAAAATTACTTATAAATTTACAGTGAGATAATTGACGCTTGGTGTAACAGCAACTAAGTGGCGTCAAATCACTAATAAACTTACAGAGTGAAATCAAAGTGTTTTTAACACTCGGTGTAACAGCAACTGAAAATCAGCAAAACAGTAAACTTGTATTTATGAACAGTAAACAAAACTGATACAGTAAACTTAGTTGTTACAAGAGGAACACTTCAGTTCCAGAAATCGATTTTCTATCTCAGAAAATCGCAGGTTCAGCACTGTTGTGCATTTACATAAGAGACACACTCTATTCTTCTAACCTTCTCTCAAAACAGAATTGTTGTTCTACAATTCTTACACTCAGACAGAAAACATAACTGCTGTTCTTTTTCTGCTTACACCTTCTTGCACTTGAAAAACATAACTATTGTGCGTTACATTTATAGGAAAAATAAATATCTGAGTTTAATAATAAACTAAGCAAAATATCTGAGTTAAACATTAAACAAAGTAAAATATCTGCTGATATTTATCTTTGTATTTATTGCAGAAGGCGGTGATGACTTTTCAGTAAAAAATAAGATGGTTTTCTGCAGGGGATTTAATTCTGCGTTTAATGCATATTTAAAGTGCAAAATATCAGTGGACTTTTGCGGCTTCCAGATAATCTGAAATTAATTGTTGAAGATCAGATCTTTGTTCAGCATTTATGTGATGCAGTTGGAATTAAATTCCAACACTCCCCCTTAATTTCAACTGCTGCATACCCAGGCATTTTCTGAAATGATCAAAACCTTTCTTTGGCAAGGTTTTGTCAGATGTCAGCCAGCTGATCCTCTGTTCTGCAGTGCTCAAACATCTCACCTTGTTAACCAATTCACGTATGAAGTGAAATTTGGTATCTATGTGCTTTGTTCTTTTATGAAAAACAGAGTTTTTAGACAAAGCTATTGCTGAGCTATTGTCACAGTAAATGGTTGTGCCATTTTCTTGTGCAATGTTACATGTTAACAACACATTCTTTGGATTCTTATTTTCTTCATTTGCAAAAATAGCATTCTGCCTACTATTCATGTCATTTTGTTTCTTCCTACATTCATTGGCATAGTGCTCATATTTCTTACAATAATGACATTGGACTTGGGATTTGTCATACCTTTGTCCATGAGCTTGCTGTTTGCTTGAACCTTCATCTTGGTTATGATTGCAACTCCTTTCGCTTGTGCTTGCAGGATAATATCTGCCTTTGTTTTGGCTTCTTCCACGACCTCTGTTATTTGCTCTGCCTCGACCTTTTCTTTGGCTGAAAGACATCTGAGTCTTGAATGCCTGGTCAAAAGAGGAATCTGTTCCTCTACTCAGTCTGTGTTCATGAGACATAAGAGAAGCACTCAGTTCATTTACCGTGAACTGTGAGAGATCTTTTGTTTCTTCTATTGCTACTACAATAGCTTCAAACCTTAAGGGTAAACATCTCAAGATCTTCTCTACGATCCTTCTTTCTTCAAGAATTTCACCATGAGATCTAATCTGGGTTATCAGCCCAATAACCTGAGTGAAGAATGAATCTATTGTATCAGATTCCTTCATGCTGAGTGTTTCAAAGTCTCTCCTCAACATCTGCAACTTTGCAGTCTTCACCTTCTCCATGCCTTGATAGGCAGTTTTGAGAGTATCCCATGCCTCCTTAGATTTTGTTGCTGCTGCAATTCGTGGAAAGACACTTTCATGTACTGATTGAAAGAGAAAAAAGAGGGCTTTGGCATCCTTCTTCTTGTCACTCTTCAACTAGTCTCTTTCTGCTACTGTCAAAGCAGCCAGTGATGTTGCATCTGCAGGTTCAGCATAGCCAGTTTCAACCAGCTCCCATATTCCTTGAGAAGCAAACAATGCTTTCATTTTTATGGACCAATCACTGTGATTTTTCCCATTGAACTGTGGCAGTTGGGAGTTTGTCAAACCTGTTCCAACATCTGCCATCTTAACTCTGTATAGGTAAAGAAGAGATACTGACAGTAAAATTAAAAACAAGCAAAAACTCTCTGTTGGAAAAATCTACTCTTTAAACTTCTTACAGCTCCTACAGTGAAAAACAAACTCTGTTTTTGACTCACTGAGTGCCTAGACTAGCTCTGATACCATGTTGGAATTTTATGGTGATTTCAAACACAAAAGACCAGAGAACAACGCTCTGATACAATGGTGGAATTTTCTGCTAAATTCCTTAACAAACACAAAAATGCTCTGTTTCTGCACAAAAACTGATAATTTCGTTTTCTGGACTTGGTGTTGCAGCAACAGGATTCGGTGTTGCAGCAACAGGAAATAATACTCTGTTTTTGTTAACACAGAAAAAAACAGAAAACTGCTTACTGGAAACTGTGTTGCAGCAACACAGTCTAGTGTTGCAGCAACGCTGATCGTGGTGTTGCAGCAACGCGAGTTTTGACGTCAAGTCACTCGGTGTAACGACAACATGATTTTGACGCTAAGTCACTTTAAGAAGTTGGGCGTCAAAATTACTTATAAATTTACAGTGAGACAATTGACGCTTGGTGTAACAGCAACTAAGTGGCGTCAAATCACTAATAAACTTACAGAGTGAAATCAAAGTGTTTTTGACACTTGGTGTAACAGCAACTGAAAATCAGCAAAACAGTAAACTTGTATTTATGAACAGTAAACAAAACTGATACAGTAAACTTAGCTGTTACAAGAGGAACACTTCAGTTCCAGAAATCGATTTTCTATCTCAGAAAATCGCAGGTTCAGCATTGTTGTGCATTTACAGAAGAGACACTCTATTCTTCTAACCTTCTCTCAAAACAGAACTGCTGTTCTACAATTCTTACACTCAGACAGAAAACAGAACTGTTGTTCTTTTTCTGCTTACACCTTCTTGCACTTGAAAAACATAACTACTGTGTGTTACATTTATAGGAAAAATAAATATCTGAGTTTAATAATAAACTAAGCAAAATATCTGAGTTAAACATTAAACAAAGTAAAATATCTGCTGATATTTATCTTTGTATTTATTGCAGAAGGCGGTGATGACTTTTCAGCAAAAAAATAAGACGGTTGTCTGCAGGGGATTTAATTATGCGTTTAATGCATATTTAAAGTGCAAAATATCAGTGGACTTTTGCGGCTTCCGGATAATCTGAAATTAATTGCTGAATATCAGATCTTTGTTCAGCATTTATGTGATGCAGTTGGAATTAAATTCCAACAACAAATGCTCTTAAAGTGTTGTAAAAATATGACAAGGCTACCAGATTTAGTTGAGAACTTCATAAACCTCATAATTCTTCACTTATCTGGGTGCCCTGCTTTACGCATGCTTCCAGATTCAGTGGGGCACTTAACGAACCTTCAAATCTTCACTTAGGAGGATGCTCGCTTTGAAGATGCTCCCTGATTTAATTGGAAATTTCATGAACCTACAAATTCTTCAGTTGGGTGGGTGCTCAACTTTGCAGATATTCTGAGGTTCAATTTTGAACTTCAGGAACCTCAGGAATCTTGACTTGAGAGGGTGCTTCGCTTTGCAGATGCTCCCAAATTCAGTGGAGAATTTCAGGAACTTACAAATTCTTCAATTGCACGGGTGCTTAGCTTTGCAGATTCAGTGGAGAATTTCAGAAACCTACAAATTTTTCAATTCCATTGGTGCTTAGCTTTGCAGAGGCTCCCAGATTCAGTTGGTAACTTTTCGAACCTCCAAGCTCTTTGTTAAAGATAGCTAATTACTCCTGCATGAAGAGTCTGCTAAAATTAGAGTCAGTGAAGTTGATATAAGTCATATTTTGGGTAAAGTCGAATTTAGTGTAGCATGTCAAGTTATTTTAGGGGACGAATTTAGTGTAGCATGTCAAGTTATTTTAGGGGAGTCGCTAGTCGAAAAATGTTTAAATACCCTTCATAAGGTTCAAGTTTTGTTTGATCAATTGAAGAACTACAATGTTTTTGTGTGAATTATTTGTACTATTTTGTTTCGCTACCTCTTGTGCCTTTCCAAAAAATTAGTATCAAAACCCAGAAAAAATCACAACATCCATGGTGCCTATAGAGCCGGTTAAAAAAGACCAAATGAAAAGAAAATAACAATACTAAAAAACACATTACAAAATTGTCTCACCTTTAAAGAATTAAAAGCGCACAAGTGAGGTGTGAAATTTAGACTTGATTAGTGTAAAAAGTGTGAATTAAAAGTGCACAAGTGAGGCGTGAAATTTAGACTTGATTAGCGTAATAAGTGTGATTGTTTGTAGCAAACTTATCACTCGAAAACAAAATTGGGAAATTTGCATAGCTTTTACCGTGTCGGAAGCCGTGAGTATTAAAAAATTCAAAACTTTGTGAACAAAAGGTTAAGCTCTTGATTGTATTTCAAAAGCTCGTTGTTTTAAAAGTCACGTGGGTAATACGTGACAACAAAAAGGCTTTTGAAAAGTTTTATACGAAGTTCCTTTTTGAAAAGTTTTAGAGTGTTTTTTAAAAAGGCTTTTGAAAAGTTTTATACGAAGTTTTTTTTGAAAAGTTTTAGAATGTTTTTTGAAAAGGGTTTGTTCTAAGAAAAAAACTTGAAGCCTATATAAAGAGATTTATAAAGTTTTCAATAAAAGTTAAAGAAACCTTAGCAAAGTTTAAAAGGGTTTTATTGGTATTTGAAGGGTGTTTTTTTTAAAGATGGTTTCATTGAGTTTCTAGTCCTAATTTCTTTTATTTATAGGAAAAAATTATGACGTGTATGTCATTAAGATGGAAACCTTATTGAAGGTTCATGATGTTTGGGATTATGTTTAGTTTGGGATTCCAGGACTTAAGAATGACGTTGAAAAACGAACTTTTACTAATGCAGAGAGGGAATAATGGAAGAAAGATAAAAAGAAGAATGCACAAGCATTGTAGCTTATCCAGCAGGGAGTGGACCAAGTAGTGTTCCAAAAAAATATTATCACGTCTTCAACAAAAACAACATGGGAGACCTTGGCAACAAGCTATAAAGGTATGGTCAAAGTCAATATTGTTAAGTTGTCGAATACTAGGAGCGATTTGGAAAGTCTGTAGATGAAGGAAACAAAGGATATCGATTCTTTTATGAATTGAGACATGACTGTCGTAAATCAGTTAAAAATTTATGGTGATGATATTAAAGATCAAATGATGGTTGAGAAGATCCACAGATCTTTGTCTACCAAATTTGACGTTGTGGTAGCGACCATAGAAGAAGCCAAGGATTTGGAAACGGTAACAGTTGAAGAGTTGACAGGATCGCTTATCCCATGAGGAAAGGATAGCCAGAAATAAGGATTCCACTTTAGAAACCACTTTCAAAAGTCCGTTTTCTATTTCAAGAGACAGAGGTTAAGGAAAAAGTAGACCGATAGGTGGAGCACGAGGCAAAAGACGTGGTGGTCAAAGAGATTCCCAACAAGAGCATGAACATGAAACTGGAAGCAACAATAGAAGCTTCAACAATAATCAAAGAGTTGACAAATCAAAGGTGAGATGTTATTATTGCAATAAATTTGGTCACTATACCTCTGATTATAGGAAGAGAATAGTTGATAAAGGAATTTAGAGAGTTAATGTCACTACAGAGAATACTAACTCCATGTTCATAGCTTTCCATACCATGCATGAACCTCTTAATAATGTGTGGCTATTAGACAATGGTTGCAGTAACCACATGACATGTAACAAGAATTTGGTTGCAAATTTGGATCAATTTGTGAAGACAGAAGTAAAGTTGGGGGCTAACAAAACTGTGGATGTAGATGGAAAAGGAGTGGTCAACATTCTGACCAAGAAGGGGGAGACGAAGACAATCTCAGAGGTATATTATGTTCCCGGTGACAAACATAATTTAATAAGTGTTGGTCAATTGATGCAAAAAGGATACAAAGTTACTTTTCAGGGACAAGAGTGTGTTATATATGATAAGCCCCCAAGAAAGCAGTTATAGCAAAGGTGCAGATGAAGACAAACATACTCTTTCCTCTAATCATGAATTACAGTGATCGGGTCAATTTTTTACAGTTGCTTGTTCTAATGATTATTGCTTATGGAACTTTCGGTTTGGACACTTGCACTTCTCTGGTTTAAGATTGTTGCAGCAGAAACATATGGTCAGAGGATTGCCTCCCATCAAAGAACCTATTAGTACATGTGAGTGTTGCATCTTGGGAAAACAACATCGTGAGAGTTTTCCAAAGGGAGTTGCATACGAAGAAAAGAAAACTCTTGAGCTAGTACATACAGACCTGTGTGGACCTATGAGGACATAGTCGATTGGTGGAAGTTGTTACTTAGGCACACTTTCATTGATGATTATAATAGAAAGACATGGGTTTACTTCTTGAAGTAGAAGTCTGAAACTTTTGCAAAGTTTAAATAATTCGAAGCCTTAGAAGAGAAACAAAGTGATTGTTAGATCACAATATTAAGGTCAGATCGTGGTGGAGATGATTCAAAGGAATTCCATGATTACTGCAAACAACATGGAATCATAAGACAGTTTACAACTAGATACACACCACAATAGAATGGTGTAGTAGAGAGAAATAACAGGACAATTATGAACATGGTAAGGAGCACGCTGAAAGGAAGAAATTTGTGTAATGAGTATTGGGTAGAAGCAGTTGCATGTGTTGTTTATGTGATACACAGAACTCCTACAAATGGTGTGATGAACATAATACCAGAAGAAGCATGGTCAGGTATGTCTTGCAATATATCTCATCTCAGATTGTTTGGATGTGTAGCTTATACGCATATGCCTAAAGAATTAAGAGGTAAATTGGATGCTAAAAGTGAAAAATGCATATTTACTGATTATAGTGAGCATTCAAAAGCTTACAAATTGCATAACCTTGTCACCAAGAAGACCATAATTAGTAGAAAATTTTGTGTTCAAAGAACATGAGCCATGGAATGGTAGTATAGAGAAAACAGTTGATGCACAAGCACAATTGCTAGAAGAGGATGTAACAGAGAAGGAGCAGCAAGAATCACAAGAGAAGACACCAACAAGGACTCCAAGTTTTTCTAAGCAGCATGGGTCTTCAAACATATCAACAGATCAAAATTCCCCCAACAATCAATCAACTGATGAATCAAGCAATGGTAAGAGAAAAATGAGAAGTCTAAAATATATTTATGATGATTTGTATGTTAGTTCAAACTTTGCATTGCTTTCATCCCAACCTTCTTCGTTTGAACAATCAATTAGAGATGAAAATTGGGTGCAAGCCATGGATGAAGAAATTGAAGCTATTGAAAAGAATTATAAATGCGATTTGGTTGATTTTCCAAAGGATAAAAACCTCATTGTTGTAAAATGGGTGTACAAGACAAAGTTGGATGAGAAAGGAGAAATTGACAGATTTAAAGCAATACTTGTTGGAAAAGGATTATCACAACAACCAAGAATAGATTTTGGAGAAATGTTTGCTCCGATAGTCAGATTGGATATGGTAAGAGCAGTTCTCGCCATAACAACTCAGAACAAGTGGAAAGTATATCAGATGGATGTGAAATCAACCTTATTGAATGTAATTCTAGAAGAAGACATTTACGTGCAACAACCTCTAAGTTATGAAGTTGAAGGTAAAGAAGATAAAATTTACAGGTTGAAGAAAGCACTCCATGGACTCAAGAAAACACCTAGAGCTTGGTATAGTAGAATCGATAGCTAAATGATCAAGAATGAATTTTGTAGAAGTAACATTGAGCCTACCTTATACACAAACATAAATGAACATGGACATAATTTGGTTATTTGTTTATACGTTGATGACATGATTTATACAGGTGATGTTGAGTTAGATGAATTTAAAGCATCCTCGAAGAAAGAATTTGAGATGAAAGATCTTGGTCTCATGAAATATTTTCTTGGCATAGAAGTTGAACAATCTGAAAAGCGAATTTTTATTTGTCAAAATAAATAAGCTAGAGACTTGCTGAAAAGATTTAGGATGAAAAATTGTAAACCTATCCCTACACCAATTGCAACAGGTACAAAGTTAAGTAAAGACGATGAAGGATCGGATGTCAATCCAACTCTATTCAAAAGATTGGTTGGTAGCCTCATGTATCTCACAGCTACAAGCCCAGATATTATGCAAAGAGTGAGTTTGATTTCTAGATTTATGGAGACTCTAAAATACACACATTGGAGAACAGGAAAAATAAATCTGAGATACATAACAAGAACTAGAGATTGTGGCATAATGTATGCAAGCACAAAGAAGAAGGATTTGATTGGGTACATAAACAATGAATTTGTAGGCAGTTTGGATGATAGGAAGAACACTTAGGGTTATGTGTTCCATCTTGGTTCAGGTTTGATAGCATGGATATCTAAGAAGCAACATATTTGACACTTTCATCAGCAAAAGCAAAATATGTAGCAGCGACATCAGCAACATGCCAAACAATATAGTTAAGAAGAGTATTTGATGGAATCAAGCAAAAACAACAAGGGTCAACAACAATATATTGTGACAACAACTCAATGATTACACTATCCAAGAATAGTGTTTTTCATCAAAAGGGGAAGCATATTGATACGAGAAATCACTTTATTAGAGAACTTGTGAGAAATGGAGAAGTCCACTTGAAGCCTTGTAAATCAAGTGATAAATTAGCTGATATATTTGCTAAGCCATTAGCAAAAGATGAATTTAAGTTTCACAAGGGAAACTTGGGTGTTGTAAGCCTAGATGAGACATAGACCAACAGGAATGTTTGAGTTGTCATGAGTCATGTCTTAGTTTAATGGTTGTAATTAAAGGGGAGTGTTAAAGATAACTGATTACTCGTGCATGAAGAGTTGACTAAAATTAGAGAGTGAGTCAAGTTGAGTCAAGTCGAGTTAAGTCATATTTTCAGTAAAGTTGAATTTAGTGTGTGGTTGCATGTCAAGTTATTTTAGGTGAGTTGCTTGGTTAAAAAGGTTTAAATACCCCTCACCGGGTTCATTGTAATCATGATGTTTTGTGTGATCAACTGAAGAATTAGGGGAATTTTGAGGTATAAAATGGGCTTCCTAAGGAAATTATAAAACAATAGTGGAAATAATAATTAATAATAATAGATTACATTATTAAATTTTAGAGGGAAAAAAGGAAAAGTTGTTTTTTCAACTCGTATTTTAAACTTATCTCCCTATTTGTTTACTCAAATTTCGAGTGGAAACACTCATTGGAAGCAGATTTTGATTCCTAATCCAAGGAGTACCCAGTTGAATACTTTCAAAGGACCTCGCTACATGAAAAATGAGAAATACATGAAAAGCATGATTGCAATCATGTTTTCTCATGTATTTCTCAATTTTCGTGTAGGAGGGTCCATAGAAAGTATTCAACATGGGTACTCTTTGGATAAGGAATTAAATTTTGCATCCAACGAGTACTCTCGCTTGAAATTTGAGTAAAACTTTAGGGAGATAAGTTTAAAATACGAGTTGAAAAAGTAGTTTTATTATTTTCTAATCCTTTTACTTTTTTTACTCAAAAAATGGTGAATCATTCCCCGCGGTTGACATCATCATCTTGAATCCTATTGGTTCTTATAAAGCTTATTTTGGTTGTACAATTTTCTCAGGTGGCCCATTTTAGACCTAAAAAATCCCCTAATGAGCCGCAACTCATGTTTTTGTGTGAATTATTTATGTTATTTTGTGCCTTACTTCCTCTGCCTTTTCAACACTCTTAACTTGGGTAGGTGCTCAGCTTTGCAGATGCCCAGATTTAGTTGGGAACTTCACTAACTTCTGAAGTATTCACTTAGGGAGGTGCTCTGCTTTGCAAACACTCCCAGATTCAGTTGGGAATTTCAGGAAACTCCAAAAGTTTAACTTGGATGGGTGCTTCATTTTGCAGATGCTTCCAGATTCAGTTGGGAACTTCACGGAACTCCAAAGCCTTTAGTTGAAGTGTTCCTCTTTGCAAATTCTCCCAGATTCATTTGGAAACTTAAAGAACCTCCTAACTCTTAACTTGGGTTGGTGCTCCACTTTGCATATGCTTCCAAATTCAGTTGAGAATTTTACGAACCTACAAAGCCTTCAGTTGGGCGAGTGTTTTGCTTTGTGGATGCTCCCAGATTCATTTGCAAACTTAACGAACCTCCTAACTCTTCACTTAGGTGGACTCACTGCATTGCAGATGATCACATATTCAGTTGGGAACTTCAGGATGTTATGATATTAATCACAACAACGTTGATCATTGTTCATTAGTCGGTGGTAGATGGATAATCGATAGGAGTCAGTAGGAATTAAATTTAAGTCGACGGAGTTACTATTCAATCTGCAGCTCAACTAGTGTATAAATTACAACCTTTGGTGATGAAAGCGACAAGCTTTCAGTGTTGAATGTTTTCTCTAATATGGTATCAGAGTGAGGGTGTGAGGGCTTAATGGTGTAGAGGTTGACTGTGATGAGTTACGAGCCTGTGAGTTGGCTTCGTGGAGTAGTGAGCCTGTCCGCTAAAATTTATGTGCATGTCAGTTGTACGCTACGCTGAAGCTTGTGTTTTCAATGTTCTCCTCTGATTGAAGCTACCTGGGACATGATCCTCTGCAGAAGATATTTTTTTAGCATATATTGTCATTACTATCAGTTGAACGAGCCACCACAGTTTTTTTGAGTGTTGTTGCAAATTTTGCAAGTGTGAGAGTTGAATGGGAAGATTAGTGAATTAATGTGCACAAAGAATCAATTTGGTCAAGCGTGAAATCGTGTTTATGTGTGAAAGTTGTTGCTGAGTGATGCAGTTGTAAGTTGGTCAAGTGTGGAACCGTGTTTCTGGTAGTTGGAGTTGCTGTGAAATTACGCAGTTGTTGTCATCTTCAGTTTGCTTGGCCGTCGCATTTCAAAGCCCTTCAGCCCTCGTATAATCTCTTTTAAAATTAAAGTATGGCGGGTTGTGAAGTATCTTTTTTTTTATGATTAAAAAAGAGAACATGTTTTTAAGGTGAAATAACCGCACTTGATTTCTATAAAGAAGTTTAAGCTAAGAGGAATAAGAATTGAAGGTTAAATATTTGTAGTGCAATGGATTTTATAATTGTGTGAATGAATATAAGTTTTTTTTTTTAACTTTTGAAGGTTAAATTGCATGGTGGGAAGAGGAGCGATAAGTTAGTTTTATATATATTCTATAATATATATATATATATATATATATTATATTATTTATTATTTTGGGTGAGAGGATTATTTAAAAGAAGGGCATTTTGTTTTTTAATTTAAGGATATTATAAGGTGGTTTTATTTATGGTGATTGTGGTATAAAATTATGAGAAGAAAATTCCATAAATGAGACTTTATGGTGATTATATGTAAGCATTTTTCTTCCTAAGATCACTTTGGATTTGGTGAATTTGGGTGCATTTGGCTTTAGATTTGGTGGATTTGATTGCATTTTGTTGATTGGAGAAAATAATTTTTTCATCATGTTAAATCTTATAGTTGATACTTATTTGAATCAATCCAGTAAACTTGATGAAGGAATTTATGTGAATTGGAAATTCAAGTTGCTGACGATATTACAGGCTTATAATTTGTGGTCCATTATGAGTGGGCATGAACCCAAACCCATTGTTGCAGCTTTTACTCTAGATTGGGAGAAGCGGGAGATGAAAGCAAAGGTGTTGTTGCGTATGTTTGTAAAGGACAACATTATTCCTCACATCAGAGATTACAAAACATCCAAGGAAACATGGGATATTCTCAAGGGTTTGTATGAAACAACATAGAAACCAGATCTTGTTTTTTAAGGCTAAGCTTTTATCTCTAAAAATGGAAGCAAATGAAAATATAAGAAATTTCATATCTCGTGTCAAATATTTAAGTGATAATTTAGGAGATATTGGTGAAAAGGTGTCTAGTACTGACTTGGTCACCATCACATTAAATGACTTAGTGCAAGATTATCAATTTTTTATTTCAAGTCTTTCAGCTAGAGAGAAGACCCATATATTTAATGAATTGACAAGAATTCTTATACAAGAGGAGGAGAGAGTGAAGAGCTTTAATTTTGGCTCCAATAGTTCATATTTGGCATTGATAGCCAAGGGTAAACAACCATAAAGAGGCAAGCCATGGGAAAAGAAAAAAGGAGACAAGTTTCAAGAAAAACAAAAAGGTATGACACAATCT
>APFE031247352.1:24011-35159 GCA_000404065.3 Pinus taeda | reverse complement strand
AGTTTTCAAGGCAGTCCATGCATCTGTGGCATTCTCTATATGTACATACATTTCATCATTCAAAGACGATTTAATAAGAGCTAAGGCTTTAGCATTCTTGATTTCTCATTTTGCCAGTGCATCTGCATTTGTGGGTTTATTCGGCTTAACATCGCCATCACATATTCCTTGCCATAATTCATTATAAATGAGTGTGCTTTCGATGAGTCGATGCCATGTTTTATAAGATTTGGTGCCTTCTAGTTTGTCGGAATCAGAAAATAAGTTAATCAACTTAGACATTTTGGCGTTGAAGAGACGCACCAAGAAGCAGAACAAAAAGTACAAGATAGTCCGCACAACACACCACGCAGAAACACGATCTATCGGGGCTTGGCCTCGACCCTCGAATAGTCGTCAAAACAAGAGAATATTGACTGAGCTTTGCACTTGGCTCTAGTCAATTTCTCAAATTTTTACAGGGCAACTTTCAAAATTTGACTTTTTACAATGGTGCTTTGCACAATCTGGTAAAAAAAAATTACCCCCCCTCAAAGCAAAAAATATTTTGAGTTACAATTTGATGACACCCATGAAACATGTTTTGAAATGGATGCATGGATATGGAGAAAATGCAAAAATGGCTGAAGGTGATGGAGGCTGATTTCTTGGAAACCATGCACTAGAATTGGTTGAAATTTCTCAGGCATGTTGCCATCATCCCTATACAACTCCCCATGAAACATTTTTTTAAATGGATGCACAGTTTTCAAGTTAGGGACAAAACAAATTTCTGCTCTATGTATTTTTGCATCAGAGCATTCTGTAGTTTTTTGGATAGTAGGAAAAATGAGCTTGGGGTATGATGCAGGCATGGAAATGATGGAAGAGGGGTTTGAAGTCTGCAGGAGGATTTATGAACCCTTTATGAAGCTTCCATGTTCGCCAAACTGCTTTTTAAAATCCATTTCTAGCTTTTTGTAATTTCTACAGGAACTTCCTGTAGAAAACACAGTTTTGAGAAAAGAAGCATAATGAGGTGGAAAAAATGATGGAGAAGGGTGAGGGATGGAAACAGGGATGTTTACAGGCCTCATGGATGGATTCCTAACCTTCGGGTCCTCCTCAGAGATCGATCTTGGCTTGTTTGCATGCTCTACAGGATCTTCCTGTAGAAGACAGAACTTCCTGTAGAAGACACAAAACTTCCTGTAGAAGGTGAAATATTAGTCCGAATAAGACCAAATCTTAGGAAAGGGTAGTGGTCATGGAGGAATGGATTGTGAGGGATGCTTGTAGCCTGGTGTTGACCTCTGTCTTTGTCTTGTGCAATCCTCCTAACCTGCAATGTCCTTCCTGCAACCTGCAATTATTCAACAGAAATTAGGTTTATTTTTCTTTTTCTCTTTTCTTCTTTCTTTTTCTCTCTTTTTTGAAAACAAATAGGGCGCCTCATGGAGTTTTTCAACCTAATTTCCTGCCCTAGGCACCTCCAAGGGAGGTTTTCACCCAGGGATCTTATTCTCTTTTTATTTTTTCTTCTTTCCAACCCATTGACCATCTCATGGAGGTTTTCAATCAATGAGCCAATCTGAGGCACCTCCGAGGAGGTTTTCACCTGAGATTTTTATTTTCCTCTTATTTTCACTTTTTCTTTTTTCTTTTTTTTTTCCTACCCTACCCTACTTGAAAACAAAATCATTTTCAAGTATAAGAATACTTCCAATGGAGCCATGTGCACATCAATATGATAGACAAAATGATGTGGAGGCTTGAAATGCATGCTTTGACAGGTATCCAGATTTCAGAGATCAAATGATTTGACTTTGAAGGAATCAAAAATAGCTGAGGAAGAGAGTACTGCTACAACTTAGTGACCATCTTGAACGATATCTCAATATAGCTCTGATATCATTGATCCTTTTACTGATCTGGATCATTCTTCATGTCACCTTCTACGATGACCTTCTCATATTCCTCTTTTTGCTGATTTTTCTCTTGAATACATTGAGGATTTGATGGTAACCATGAGGGAGCTCTCTTGATATCTAATTTTGATGTCTTCTCTTCATCAAGTGCAGCCCATGGTTCTTTTCTCTTCTCTTTTGAATCTTTTTTCGTTGGATGTAGTCCTTCAATGCTATCAATATAATCTTTGTTTTGCAATACTCTTCCTGAGCTAAGGTGAATATCATTGAGCTCAAGAGGAGTTGTTTGGAAGTGTTGTACCTCAGCTTTGCAATTGGGTTAAGCTACTCCAATGTGTGGGTTTGGAAATGGTGGTACGGGTAGTTGAGTGGGGGTGTATATTTGAGATGGACGTGGATAGGGTTGTGGTTGGGTACGTGGTTTCCCACTATATACTTGCTGAGCCTGCCTATTATTTGGATTCAGGTTCAGTTGAGTAGGCATTTGGGGCTGCCTTGGTGGAGCAGGAGGTGATGGTTGCGGTTGAGCAGGTGGTGGAGGAAAAAGAGCGGGAGGAGTGTTGTACTGGAGCCTCCACCCCTGATGAGGTGCATTCCATTGAGGTTGTGGCTGAGCATAGGGGTGAAACAGATGAGTAGCTAGTTGAGCATGATATTGAGATGGATACGACCAAGGAGGGGGTGTGGACCAAGAAGGATGAGCAGGGGGACTCCAAGAAGGCATGGAAGTGGCTTGATAGGGGCTATAATAAGTCTGGGATGTCCTTTGCATTCCCTGCTGGTAAGTTATGGGTCCATGTGGCCTCCTTTGGTTCATATAATAGAGTGGTTTAGTGGCTCCTTTGGCCCTCTGATATGCAGCTTTGAGTCCGGGTAAGTAAGGGCACTGGTTCGTAGGATGGTCTCTTTCACAGACAAAACACACTTCTATGGAGTGCAATCGACATTCATCCCTAGGATGCTTTATAGTGCACCAAGGACAAAAGATGGCCAAAGCCCTCTCCGCTTCCTCTTGCTTCCTTTGGATCCGCAAGGTATCCATTTGCATGGCAAGAAACTACCTCACCTCGCTCTTGCAATCTTCCCACATGTTTCCGATTTCACCTTCAATGGATGAGTTGGAAGACAAGGTACTGCTCCCAACATTTCTGTTTCTAGCCATTTTCTCCAGAGGAATGTTTCCTTCTTCTTTTCCCCTAGAGGTTCTTCAAAATATGCCTTGCTGTCCACCTAGGGGTTCTTCTTAACCACAACCACCGAAGAAGAGAGAAGGTTGGCTGTGTGAAGCAGTGGGGGTGTTGTGCAAACATTTTTCTGAATTATCTCTACTCCTACAAGGCATGAAAGGAAATCCTTTGGTTGATTTTTGTTTCTAGTCTGCATGTACCTGCAAAACTGAAATAGCTTGAACTGCAACTAACTAAAAACTATCTTGCTGAAATGAAAATTCAGAATTGAAATGAAAGAAGGAAATGACTAATCTATGTTGCTAAAATGAAATTGCAGAATTGAAATGCTAATCTACACTTGCTGAATTGAAATTGCGGAATTGAAATGCTAATATACGCTTGCAAAATTGAAATTGCGGAATTGAAATGCTAATCTACGCTTGCAGAATTGAAATGCTAATCTATGAAAGCAGGAAATATCTAATCTACACTTGCTGAAATGAAATGAAAGCAGGAAATGTCTAATCTACTTTTGCAGAAATGAAATTGCAGAATGGAAATGAAACAACTACTCTACTCTTGCTGAAATAAACTACTTAGCAGAAGGTTGCAGTAGAAAATAAAAGAAAAGCAGTAATCACTAATACTATGATGCTTCCCCAGCAATGGCGCCAAATATATGGTGGGCTCCAGTATTGCAACAATGATGCTGCAACTCTTGGGACTCCCTTCTTTAATTTTATCAACCTGGTAGTTCATAACAAACTTCGAAGCGACAGTGCTGTATGCACAAGTACTAGCTCTTACTGCAGGTTGTCACTTGATCAGCTGACACAAGTCTGCTAGGAGCTTAAGCCAACTTCTATGAGATCTTAGAAGAAGCTTTTAACTGTGATGGACGAGAGCTAACTCAAAAGAGGCTAATATACTTGCAAAAAGAAGCTGAAAGCTGAAAGGAAATGCAAACCCTAGCAAACCCTAGTTTTACCGACTAGCCCTACTGGTGCAAGAAAAGAGATGAAAGCTGCGAAAATGGATGTCATTGACTTTTGGAAAGGTAAAATGCATGTGACTAAGCTACTTCAGAAGTGAAATCTGGAAAAATCATCTTTTTGGTATTTTTGAGTAAGTTGGCAGAATTATTATGCATGTGCTTTAACTATTTTTGACTGTGGAGAGGTTGATTGGCGAAAAGAAATGAAATGGGAATTTGTAGGAGGTTGGGAAGGTGAGAATAGGGCCTAAAAGATCCCTAGCACCCTTCTAGAGGGTTTCACCGTGATCAAATCTCGAGAACCTGCTCACATGATCTTCTACAGGAAGCCTGCAAGGGTTCTACAGGATGTTCTACAGAAAGATCCGAAAGAGGATTTTGGAGGGTTGATGGGGGAAAAGCGGTGGGAAAGTGGAAATGGAGGTTGGATAAGGATGTCAAGGGGTCTAGGACCTAGTGAATGAGGCTAAGGAGTGATTAAGGTGATAGGATTTGTCCAAGGATGGAGGGAGCAATGATGCAAATGAATGTCGAAATTAGGGCAAAGTGGAAAAAGGTGCAAATGCAGGGAAGGGATCTTGGATTAGGGGTTGGAGTAGGGTGTATGATGGAGGAAGGGTAGGCAGGGAGGTATCACAGGTGTTCTACACACTATTTTCCAAAACTGATCAACAAAGACTAGGAAAACCAAAGATCTAGCTATTTTGACCTAATTTGACGTAAAACCATAAACATGATGAACATAAGTTTATTGGTAGAAAATCATGCAAGATAACTATGGAAGCTAAGCAAGAATAGATTCTAAACATGCAAGTACAACTGGTATCAACTTCCCTAACTAAAAATCTAACACTAGCAATTGCATGAAGAGGCAAAAACAGTGTTTTTGTGGCAGCAAGTATGCCTGGGTCTCAGCTCATGGTCCCAAGGAGGGAAAGATTAGATCAAGGATTGTTTGATGGCCTTTTTGCAGATCTTTTCTGTTACCAAACTATCAAATCATCCTGAAGCATGAAAAGCTATTTTAATAATCAAAACAACCTAAGTAACAAAGCAAGATTTTAACCTAAATAATAGATTTTATTCTAAGAATGCAGCAAAGACACATAAAAGTACACAAAGGAGGTACTGGGCACTTGGGTTGGGCCCAACCCCAAGAGCTACAGCCTCCTAAGAAATATTGGAGCTGGTGCAAAGTTGGATTCATCTTTATTAATCAAGAAATAATAGTTACGACCCAAAAACTGTCTACAAGAAAAAGCTCAAAAATGTGCTGAAATGCAGAGCTAACCTACTGACTAACATCTAACTAACATCTGACTAAAATCTGACTACCATCTACCTCACCAAACTGAGGCCCTAAGCCTTCGTATTTATAGGAATTGACGACCCCAACAATCCTCCTAAACTTTAGGAACTCGGCTGCCAAAACTTGCAGTTAACAACAACTTTACTAGCCCTGATCGGCTGCCCTTGTGATCATCGATGTGGTGTCCCTTGAACTCCGAGCTGCTGGTGGAGAATTCGAGGTAAGGGCTCATAAATGAAGGGGACACCTTCCTACAAATCCTCTCCCCTATTCTTCCACGAATTTGGCTGCCAAGTGCACATTAAAACCTTTGATTTTGTCTCAAAAATGACCAAAAATCTGCATAAAGCACACATTAGACTTTTTGTCATAATGACTAACCCAATTCACTCTATTAGCATAAATATAATAAAAAACATGTAATAAACTAATGAGGATGGTAGATTAAGTCGAATTAGGAGGTAAAATGAGCCCATATAATTACCCATTTCTGGGGCTCATCACCTTGTTCCTAGCCTGATCCCATAAGTCATTTACCCTGAGTAAACCTTTGTTGTCAGTGTCATTCTTGAGACTGGCTAGTTCTTCTCTTAACATGTTAGGTTATTGTTGCCAATTGTCCTCCCAAAACCAAGCTAGGTTTCCATCTCTGATCTCCCAGAAACTGTATTTCTGAACAATGGCTCTATTTTCCCATGCTTTTTTCCAAATGTGGGAGCCTTTAATGAGCCCAAACATTCAAATGTGATCCCTTTCTTGCCAATTATTTGCGTACTTCTCTTTCCAAACCTTGGCCCAAGAGGTTACTGATTCCTTTAGCCATCTCCACCATAGTTTTGCCCCCAAAACTTTGCTTAGGGTTTCAGGGTCGTGAAGTCCCAAACCTCCATGTGTCTTAGGTTTGTAGATCTTATCCCATGCTACCAAAGCCCATTTCTTTTTCTCTTCCCCTTTGCCCCAAAGAAAGTCTCTTTGGATATTTCTGATGTGTTGCACAACTCCTTTAGGAGCAGGAAAGGCTGAAAACATGAAGATGGGAACATTTTGTAGGAGAACTTTTGTTAGCACTAGCCATCCTGCTAAATTCAAAGACCTGCTTTTCCATTTCCAGACTTTGTCCTGGATTTTATTAGTGACTGGCTCCCAAACTACCTTGTTTAGAGGTTTGTCAGTTAGAGGTATTCCTAGATATTTGGAGGGTAGCTGTTCTCTTTGAAAGCTGAGAATTCTGATGAGGTTTCTCTGAATAGCAATCTCAGTATTTAAAAAGAAAATCTTTGATTTGGTAAGGCTTACCTCTGTACCAGCAACCATAGCAAATTCGTTCAGGATTTTCTTGAAAGCTTTAGCTTCCTTGACCATGGGTGTACCTTACATAGTGTCATCCACAAATTGTTGATGAGCCAAGGCATCCCCATTCACGGTGAGTTTGAGACTCTGGATTTTTCCTTTTTCTTTGGTTGATTTGATCGCATTGCCTAAACCTTCCATTATAAGAATAAAGAGGAAGGGGGAGAGCGGATATCCTTGTCTGAGGCCTCTCGTAGGCCTAAAGGTTCTGGATGGTAAGCCATTAAATAGGATTGAAAAACTAGCTGACGTGACAAGGGTCATTACCCATCTTATCCAGTTGTGATCAAAGCCATACGCTTTTATACTTCCCCGATGTATGCCCAGCTTATCTTATCATAAGCTTTCGCTAGGTCAAGTTGTATGAACATACCTGCTTACTTATTTCTCTTAGAGAATGAACCACCTCATGAGCTTGAATTATGTTATTTAAAATTTTCCTTCCTTCCACATATCCAGTTTTCTCCTCAAACTCAAGAGTTGGAAGAAGGGGCTTGAGCTTGTTTGCAGTTACATTGGATATAATTTTGTACACCACATTGCATAAAACTATGAGTCTAAATCTATCTGGTATCATAGCTTTTTCTTGCTTTGGAATCAAATTTATGAAAGAGGCATTAAGCGCCCTTAGAACAATTTCGTTTTTCCTCGAGTCCTCCACCACATCAAGGATATCTTGTTTGACTATTTCCCAACATACTTTAAAGAAGTCTACATTGAAACCATCCAGGCCTGGAGCTTTCCCATTTTGCATCTCTTTGGTGACTTCACTGACCTCCTCTTTGATCACTGGATTGTTAAGATTGTAATTGTCTTCTCTTGTTACAAGCTTAGGAATGTGCTTTGTGAAGTTGTTGATATATTGTGATCTGTCTATGAGAGGCTCCTATGCTATGCTTTGGAAATGTTGTACTAGAGCAGATTCTATTTTTTTGTGGGTGCTGAGCTGTTTTCCTTGAGTATCTCTGAGTTTTGAAATCCTGTTATGAGACCTGTGATCCATGGTTGATTTGTGAAAAAACTTTGTGTTTCTTTCTCCTTCTTTTATCCATTGCGCTCTCGATTTCTGTGTCCAAAAGATCTCCTCTTTCTTGCATTTGTCTTCCCATTCCTGTTGAAGAGAGTCAGCTTGTATTTTCCTTTCCTCAGTAAAGCCATCTATGATGAGGACTTGGTTAATTCCCAGTAGTTTCTGTTCAACTTATTTTTTGTCTTTGAAGATATTTCCAAACTCATTTTTATTCCACTCTTTAAGCCTAAGTTTGATGTGTTTCAGTCTCTGATGCAGAAGGAACATATTAGTTCCCTGAACGGGCATATCTTCTGCCCACCATTTTCCAATATTGTTGATGAATTCAGGGAGGGTGAGCCAATATTTTCAAATCTAAAATGTCTGTTTCTCGGAGTGCCTATAAAAGAAGCTTCAAGTTGGACAGGCCAGAGATCCAAGCCTCCAAAAGGGAGGATTAAAGCAGACAATTCAAGGCTTGTGAGAATGAGGTCCTCAGAGATTATGAATCTATTTAGTTTAGAGGCAACTTGAGAAATCCCTCCCCATTTATTATTCTAGGTGAAGGTACCATTTTTTGTCTCCGTATCCACTAGCCTCATGTCGTTTAGGAAGTTCTGAAAGGCTATGGAGTCTCTGCCTAGTGTTCTGGTCCCACCTTTTTTTCCTGAAAGAGATCTTATCATATTAAATTCCCCTCCTAGAATCCAGGGCATAACAAGATATCTTTCTCTTAGCTCCTCCATGAGCTAAGAAGCCTGAGTTTGTCTTCAATTTTTTTAGGACCATAGACATTTGTGATCAAATAGACTTCCTTATTACCTAAAGGTTGGATCACCATCGATAGGTAGTTCCTGGATGCTTCAACATCTAGGATTCCAAGTTTCTGGGGGTTCCAAAGTGTGAGAATCCCTCCTGTTGTGTTGTTTGCTTTAAATTCTAGATATTCATACTTGATGAGCCATTTGCTACGTATCTTTCTTATTTTATCTATTGAACATTTTGTTTCCTAGATAAACACCATATCTAGTTTTTCTTCTTTTATTCTATTACTAAGATTTATTTGTTTCCTTTTGCTTCCTAGACCCCTAATATTCTAGGCTGTAAGCTTCATTAAGAAAGGTTTGCAAATGAGTAACTAGTAAGGTCTTTCATCTTACCTGAGTTGATCATGAGTTTCCTACACTCTATCAGCAACTCATTCTAGATTTTTCTTCCTCTTTTCCTGCCTAGGTTCTTGGGAGTGTGTCCTGATGTTGTCTTGATTGTTTTTACCCCTTTGTTTTCCTGGCTATCATGGTTTCGTTTGAGTCCATAACCATTTGCTTGAGATCTCCAAAGGAAGAGTTGTTGAACTCTGTCAAACTCCTCTTGAGGTAGAGAATCAACCCCTTTGGTGGTTCCCTACTTCAAGAACTCTTCTAGATCGAGATTATCCCTTTCAAGAATTTCCTGCAGATCATGGTCCTCTGTTCCAACCTCGCTTGGGGTCATCTCATGGTCCCTGTCAAGTTCCATAGGGCTTGGCAGATCCTCCTTTAGTTTGTTGTTTTCAGGTATATCCTCCATGCTGTCATCTTTTTCCTTCTCTGCAGGACTATCCTCCAGTACCTGGTCCGTTCCATTGTTCCCATCTTCTTCTAATATCTTGAATCTGTTATGACTTGGTTGCTTCTCCTCATTGATTTTCTTCTAGTTCTTTTTCCCTCCTTTCCCTCTACCTCCTACCTTCGAAAAGCCTTCAGTATCTTTGCCTGTGTTGGTTTTAATGTTTCTCTCCAAGGGCAATCTCTGAAGAGGTGCCTGTGTTCATGACATTTGCGACATCTGAATGGGACATGTTCATAGTCCATTGCATGCACCCATTCTTCATCATATACTTCCATAATGGTTTTGTCTGGAAGTGCTCCAGATAGGTCTATTTCTATGCATATTCGGGCAAAGGAGGTGTATTTTCCTCACAGAGTCGCATCTGATAATTTTAAAAAATGACCTAGTCTATTGCCTATGGATTTTAAGGATTCTGGTAGTCAATAATCTAAAGGTAGGGAGTAGATTCTTGTCCATACCGGCATTGATGTGAATGTCTCTCGTTCTGGGATAAAATTCATCACCCATGGTCGCATGTAGAGTCCTACAGCAGCATAAAAATATGGTCCTCCTTCAAACACTCTATCTTTGTCCTCTAAGTTTGTGAACGCTACTGTGAAGAAACCCTTGGACCCAAGGTGAAGATTTATTTCTCCCTTAGGTTTCCAGTGGTTCTTTATCCATGCATGCAAAGCCTTCTCCATTGGCCACATCCCCATAAATTTGCATATTACTGCATACACCACCATGTGATCCCTGTGCACCTATAGCGCTGGATCACTTAATACAACTGGGGTGTGATGGCTGACCTAGGTTTCTAGAGTCCTACCATATTCTTGTGCTCAACTCTTTGACTGCCTCCTTATTATCGGGAAAACTAGTGTCCATTTAGAGCTGCTAGTCCCACTAAGACGGGTAGCTATCTTAGAAACAAACGAACTAAAGTTTCTTGTGTTTTCCTTTATGAGAGATAGAGAGAGAGAAGCAGAGAGTACCAACCTCAGTCTTTCGCTTGGCTCCTTGCTTGTTTCCTCTCTCCTTTGACAGAGCTTCGCCACTCCTTCCTTACTTGTCCCACTTCAAATAACACCTATAGAGTCAAAGTAGCATAATACCATCAAGGCATAGAGATCTATAACCATAAAAAATACAGGATCAGATGTATATTAACCATACAAATGCATATATCAATACAAGATTCAGAGATATACAAGAATATGGAGGAAAACTCAAATAGCTTTATTGATAGAAGTAGTAGAAGAGAGGATTACAACCCATTGGTCTGACCTAGCACCATCCTCCCAGCATGAAAGCCCTCTTCACCTCATGAAAAGCTTAGATCACCCAACAATACAATGTTGCATAGAGAAACCAACAACACTTCCTTACAAAATACAGAATTCCAACCCCCTGGATTTCTAGGATGAGGGATCCATATATAGATGTTTGCAGGTGGGTGAGTCAACTTCTGGGATTTTGATTAGTGTCATCTCTTTGATAGTTCTTAGTTCCACTTGGAGATTTCATGATCTCTTACTCATCCCTAGTCGAATTCAGAGAGGCAAGTGTCAAATGGGCAGTTTCTAGAAGATTCTCTGGGTTTCCACCTAGCCAACTTCCTCTGCCATTTGTCTACTCTCGCTCATCGCACCCTACAGAAGGGCTTTCTAGTATGCATCGCACTTTTTTCATGTAGTAGGTGAGATGCATTGCACCCTTAGCACTGGGCAGTCTGTATGGTCCTGTTTTGACCAGTTCTGAGTAGTTTTTCAGGGAAAACTTCTGGGAGATGATGTAATCAGCTGACCTTGCTTCTTTAG
>APFE031247352.1:0-15461 GCA_000404065.3 Pinus taeda | reverse complement strand
AATAAATTTTCAAACCAATCTTAAGCAAAAATTTAAAAAAATCTACACACCTTTTTTTTCTTTGTAGGAGCTCGATATTTCCTCTGATGTATCTCTGTACTTTCAGAACATCCAGTTCTGAAATCACGATCTATGATAGCCCTCTGTGTGCTCTTTCCAATGCCACCATTCTAACCCCAATTGGATTCTCCAATGAAGAGCTATGCCAAATCTCCCACAGTGACCTGATTATAGAACTTTTCAGAAGAGCGAACTTGTATGAAATGCCACGTGTCACTATTTGGACTTCTGGCTCTCAAAAATATCTAGAAGAAACTACAGTCCGTCCTCTTTCTGTACCTTTTTTCAAAATTTCAATCATATGCTCAGAGAGAAAGTTATGACGATTTTCCCCAGGTCACCTATTTGGAATGTAATTCAGGAGTCTGCAAAAAGACCAACTTCTTCAGATCATATCTCCGCAAATATAGCGCGAAAAGCTATGAAATTAGGACCCGAGTTACAGTGCGATGTCTTCTCAAATGGGTTTTTCTTCCGACTTCTGAAACGTCGCAGAAAAAAAGTTATAGCGAAAATGCCACGATGACCTATTTGGAGGAACGAAACCCTAGAATCCAAAGCTCTGATACCAAATGTTATGAAACCAACTCAAGAAAAGATAGAAAAGATAGATCAACGCCTTAGATTTCAGCCTCTTAGAGGGGGAAACCTCATTTATATTACATAAATGAACAATTCTTGGATGATACAAATGACAAAACCTCCTTTCTATATATAGGAGTCTAAGGAGTCACAATATAACCGAGCCGACCTAACAATAATAACACAAAGCCACAAAAATAACAATAGAGGGATTTTATGGGGCACAATAATAACAATATGGGGGCAATAGGGGCAAAACAATATTAATAAGGGGTACAACTACCATAGTAATGGGGTAATCACTAGTATTATAGGGACCCAACACGGTGACGCAAGACGATTATCTAAGACTCTTTTAGCTTCATCCAGGAAGGGACAACGGTGGAGGGCATGATCTCCTTCCCACAGTCTGCAAGGAAATTTAGATCTTCCTTTATATCCATTGACTTCATTTTCACTAGTCGACAATGTACTCTCAACATGACTGTCAGAGGTTGACGACACCAGATTGTGCAAGCGGGGAGACCAGTCCCTTAAGATTCGTGGGATGCAAGGACAATCTCGATGATAGTGGTTCTCTTTGCAAATGACACATGGAGATTTAGGCTTGGATGGTGCAGTGTGTGGATTTTTTCCAGATGATGCATGGTTGCCCCCTTTCACCATTGGCTTCTTCTTCTTCTTCTCCTTCCCTTTCTTCTTCTTCTCAGTTACTTCGTTTCTAGTTTCACTAGCTTCACCAAGCGAAGAGGAAGAAGGAGAGGGAGAAACAAACGAAGTAGAAGGTTGGGGGGTAACTCTAGTATCATCTAGTTGTTGATTTGATTGCTCAGGAATCATGTTGTTTTGAATGACAGAGGTCAAGAAAAGCCATACTGGTAGGCCAATTTTCAGTCCTGGAAGGGACAATGTTGCCATATGAGGTGCACCAACATCTCCCCAAGAGGAGAAGGGACTAGGATTCCCCCCAAGGGGAAACCCTTGATTGGTGGACTCCATTTTCTCAACCTAAGACCAACTGATCTCTGGGAACAAATTGATGTTATCCGAGTTAAAATAAATTTTTATGATCGCTTTGGACACAACTTGCTTTTTTCAATTTATTAAGAGTTTCAAGGAAAAAGCTTAAAGATGACTCTAGGTGCCTTCGATTAACTGAGCCGTGAAAATGAGCAAAGTGCCAGATAACCTTTTGTTTTTTAAGGAGTCTGAAAATGAATTGAAAGTGACACTCTGGAAAATCTAGATAGAGGATTACCAAACAAGATCGCAAAAACTGAAGAATATGTTTACGATACGACAGGTCAATTCTTTCCGAAATGTGTGTTCAGTGCATTGTGATCAATAGGCTACAGACACAAGCTTCCTAAGATAAAAGATTAGCCTATTGTGGTTCTCCCAATTATTACTCAACGATTACGTTGGGAGCACAAGTCGCGTACTAGCACTTTTGTCGTCCAAAGGAGGACAATCACCCAACCTACGATGAAAGTGATAGTTACTAGGCTTTACATGTCGGTCAATACGTCTCTAGCCTAGACTTCTAAATGTATGTTGCGTGGTTCCAAAGCGTTTTTTATGTTCATTGAAATTTATTTTACAGTTGATCTCTTTTAAGAAGTTTGCCTTTAAGGTTCACCGCGTGATGTAGATATACAATTCCTAAATATGCAATCTAAGATGATAAACAGTCGTTTACTTTCTTTTTGCAATGAAAATCCTAGCTACTAAGGAATTGTCCTAAATCTCCAAAGCAGTCTAAATGCAAATGCACATGCATGTATTTGTTTTCCGCTTTCTTAATGTGTGAATGACAAAAATAACGCTAAGTACAAATCTGAACTATTTTTCTTTCAAAGCAACAGTACTAACAATTTTCTTTTCAAAAGCGAAAGGAAGACGAAGATGACACTTTGCGATTTCAAATTCAAAAAACGAGAGGAAGACTAAGACGATCCTTTGCAATTTCGAATTCAAAAAATGAAAGGAAGGCTAAGACGAAACTTTGCGAATTGGAATTTGAAAACAGAAAGGGAGACTAAGAGCTACATTTTCAATTTCAATTTGAAAGCTGCTTTCGACACTTCAAATAATTGATGATTCAAATAAAAAACAATGGAAAAAGTGTAATCGACTATCAGAAAGAGGAAGACTCTTTTCTTTGACTAAAAACGACACTTGTTACACTTTCAAATGAAAAGACGACAGTTCGATTAAGCTACTGTTTGCCAAAAGAGAACTGTAAATGGCGAAAAATACATAAAAACATTCACAATTCTTTATACAATGGAGGCTGAATAATGCATAAGGAAGGGAGTTTCAACAGTGATATACTGATCACAGACAACAAAACTGCTGAATAAAGTTGAAGACAATGAAGAAAAAACCTAAATCTGGAGGCAGAAACTGTCTTATCTGATCATCGCACCTGTAACACAGGGAAACAGGGATGCATCTCACCTACAACACACAGGAGGTGTGATGCATCCAGACAGTCAAAGGGAGATAGTGTGATGGTCCAGGGATGAGACTGGGATTGGTTTTTGCTCATAGTTTGCAGCTTAGTTCAGGGATTTAAGCTGAGCTAATGATAGTCAGTAAAGACAAAGTAAAGGGGTTGATCTAATCAGGTTACTTGAGCTACCACCAGGGCACTTAGAATGTTTACAAGTCAGTTATTTAGTTCATAAACAAACCTAGAGATTGACTGAAGCAACGTTGATCTACTTTGCACTTGCATAGCAAATGCAATTTGAAGGCTAGCTGGCTTAACTTCAGGCTCCGTTTGCAGTTTATAAAGAAAACAGATAGGGACAAGTAATCAAACTATTTGCTCTCCAGTGGAGTCGCCATTTTGTTATCAGGTAAAATAGTGTCCATTCAGAGCTGCTAGTCCCACTAAGATGGGTAGCTATCTTAGAAACAAACAAACTAAAGTTACTTGTGTTTTCCTTTATGAGAGAATAGATCGAGAGAGAAACAGAGAGTTTAACCCAACCTCAGTCTTTTGACTTGGCTCCTTGCTTGTTTCCTCTCTCCTTTGACACGAGCTTCGCCACTCCTTCCTATAACTTTGATCCCGGCTTCAAAGAACACCTGGTAGAGTCAAGACAGCATAATTTACCATCAAAGTATAGAGGATCTATAACATAAACAATATAAGGATCAGATGGTATAATTAACCCATTACAATGCTAATATCAATACAAGATTCAGAGATATACAAGAATATGGAGGAAAACTCAAATAGCTTTATTGATAGAAGTAGTAGAAGAGAGGATTACAACCCATTGGTCTGACCCAGCGGCATCCTCCCAGCATGAAAGCCCTCTCCACCTCATGAAAAGCTTAGATCACCCAACAATACAGTGTTGCACAGAGAAACCAACAACACTTCCTTACAAAATACAAAATTCCAGCCCCCTGGATCTCTAGGATGAGGGATCCATATGTAGATGTTTGCAGGTAGGTGAGTCAGCTTTTGGAATTTTGATTAGTGTCATCTCTCTGATAGTTCTTGGTTCCACTTGGAGATTTCATGATCTCTTACTCATCCCTGGTCAAATTTAGAGAGGCAAGTGTCAAATGGGCAGTTTCTAGAAGATTCTCTGGGTTTCCACCTAGCCAACTGCCTCTGCCATTTGTCTGCTCTCGCTCATCGCACCCTACAGAAGGGATTTCCAGTATGCATCACACTTTTTGCATGTAGCAGGTGAGATGCATCGTACCCTTAGCACTGGGTAGTCTGTATGGTCCTGTTTTGACTAGTTCTAAGTAGTTTTTTATGGAGAACTTCTCGGAGATGATGTAATTAGCTGACCTTGCTTCTTTAGGATATGAAACAACACTTTTTAGGGACTTAGAAGCCCTTTTTTTATGGACATATGTGATTGGGGTTCCTGTGCCCAAATATGTCTATAACACTCCTCCTGTTCTCTTCTCTCTTCTGACTTCCTCATGATTCTCTTCCTGTTCCTGTGATCTGATGTTTTTCTGTTTTTCCATGTTGATACTCCCAGTTTCTGCCTCCATTGGTTTCTTAAAGCGGTTTGAAACTGCATGACTATAGGAGGGAGTGGAACTCCCCCCTCCTCGCCCATCCATGGTAATCAGCACTGATGCCCTATTGCAAACCCTAGTTCAGCTCGCTTCCCCCGCACTCCTATTGCTCCGTCACCAACTCTACTCTGTATTTATATGATATTATCAATTTTTATGATTTTTTTAATTACTTTCGATTATATAATATCAAAAATATATAGATATAATTATATATATATATATATATATATATATAGGGATCAAATATTTGTTTTCAAAAGGAAAGTTGCCACGAAGGGGGTAAAGCGGTTTTTTTTCAATATTATGAATATAAAATATATTTAAAAAAAAATTAATAGAATTTTAATATTTTATCTTATGTATGATAAGTTTTTAAAGGTTTTTTTTAGTAACAAAGATAATGATGTATTTAAAAACAAGAAGTTTAAAGTTCTTTCGAAGGAATAAATAATGTTAAATGAAAAATGTTTATAAAACTTTTTAGTTGAAAATTGTTATAGAGTTTGTAAGTTTAATTTTTTTTAATGGCCCCGTAAATGTAAAATATGAAAAGTTTTTTATCAATTTTTTCAAATTTTAATATCGTATTTATTATTGTATTTTTAAATATTGGAAATCTTTATAATTTTTTTTTAAGAATTGATTGAGTTTTGTTATCATAATTTTAATAAAATGTTATTTTTTGAAGTATAAATATATTATATTTTTAAAACATCATTTTTAGATTTTGTAGTTTCCAATCATTAATTTTACAATTCACTAATTTTTCAACTACTTTAATTGAGTTTTAATTAAATAACTAAAACAAATTCAAATCATAACGAGTTTAAATTAGGTTGAATTTTTAATTTTTTTTAATATGAATGTAAATTTATCTAATATATGTTAGTTTATCAAGTGATTGTGAGGAATGATTGTTATTCTTCTTATCTAAATTTAGTTTCCCTAATAACATTAATGAAGTTTATTGTAATAAGATCTAACTTTATTGTATGAAAAAATTATTTTAAAATGAAAGAGCAACTAAATTTAAAAAAGATACCAAAAAAGTTTTTAAAAATATGGAGAATTAAAATAAACATTTTTTTTATTTTTTACATGTTTGATCTTTCTTTTATATCTATCTATATTATATATACTATATATATATATATATATATAATATAATCCGTATAAATTTATAAGTTAAAATTTAAATATTTAATTTAATGAATATTTTAACTTTTTAGTTTTTTCAACAAACTAATATCAATATTTAATTATATAATTTTTGGTGAAATTTTGCAATTAAATCTAATTAGGTATCTCAAACCATTGATATTTGCAAATCCAATAACTCTTTCTTTTAATGTTTTTAATTCTTAATATCTTAATTTACCGAGACAACATATATCATAAATAATATTTGAATTTGGATAGAGATCCTAACAATTTATCCTTTATCTCAAGAACTAATATTTACAATTCCAATAATTATTTTTCTTTTAATGTTTTTAATTCTCAATATTTTTAATTCTTAATTTATGGGATCATCATGAAGAGTATTCATGTTATAAATAAGATATGAACTTGGATAGAGATCATAAAAATTTATCATTTCCATCATTTGAGCTAGATCCAAAGAAATTTCAAAGTTGAATTGATTATATGAATTTTGAAAAATTAATTTAAACTCTTTCTTCCTCCATTTTAAGATATTTTCATGACGATGTACATAAAACTTTAAAAATAATGATAAAATTGAAATCAATTTAATATATCTTCACTATAATAACAATGAATACAACAAAATTGTCATGCAACCATCTCCCTCCCTTTATCACCACATTTCAGAAGGGGTATACTTTTTGTCTTTTCTCATTGACTTGATCCTTCATGGATGGTTCCATTTTCAAGTTTGTATCTGGCCATTTTGAAAGTTTAGAAAAACATGAGATTCAAATATTATTCATATAATACATAAACACAAAAGATTATGGCACTTGGTTTCATATTCGAAGAGGTCTCTTGGACTTCTCATAACTCTTCATGTTCACTTGTGGCTTTTTTATTTCCTCACAAGTGAATATTACAATTTACATAATCCCCTAAGGATTATGTTTCCAACATTCACCCCTACCCCGACCTTGCCTAAATTTGAAGGGCATATGTGAGTCCAAGAAGAGAGCTAAAATATTAAGGTAAATAAAAACCAATGGTTAGATGTGAACACTAAATCTAGTGGTTTAAGGAAGACTACAAACTAAAGGGGATAGCAAAATTCGAAGTGTTATATTAGTGGTGGTTTAAGGAAGACCATAAACCAAAAAGTTAGCAGAAGTCGAAGTCTTCTATCAATGGTGTTGAAGAATGTAACTAGTGTCAGTCTTCATATGTAACACCTAAGGATGCATAAGTTACTATGGTTACTTTTATTTTAATTATATTAGTAATTTTGATTTGCGTATGTTCGTTGGAACTTGTGGCTCGGTGGAAGATCCTAGTGGAACTTTTTAATAATATTTGTTGATTAGAAATTAAAAAAAATTGTGTTTGAAAAATATTAAAAGAGACCAAGGGTAACGAACTCCAAACCTCCAGACAGTTAGAAAAAGTTATCACTTGCTCTCTTCCTAGAGAAAGGGAAAAGAAGGAAAACCCGATCTCGGTGAGGGAAATCCAGGGGATGGCTGAAAGTTAGCCAAAGGATTGAAAGAACAGAGAAGTGAAAAACTTGAGGAACAAAATTCCTGCAGATGTTTTTGTAAGGGGGCATAGTTCTACCAGGTTTGATGTGTTTTTGAGCTAGACACCAAGCCAGTGGAACCCTCGAACAAGAAACCTTGAGAAAGGGTAACGCTGAGATGGACTAGTAAGTCTTGAGGTTCATAATGGATTAACTCAGTGGTTGAATACTATAACTGTTTGGATAAAGGAAGCTCGGGGGAGAGTCTGGACGGCATTGCCAAGCTCGTGGTTGGGTGGCTTCGACTTCTTAGGCACTAGACAACTAGTCAAGATAGACACAAATAATTTTCTTACGAATTCTATATATATTAATAGTGAAATCTATGCAATAGTGTTATTTTCAGTTTAATTTTATTCTTGGATTACAGGTTGTGTAGCAATTAATAGTTGGTCTTTATTTATTATAGTCAATGTTGATAAAGGCATGTGGAAAGAATAATTCATGTGTATCATGATCCTGTGCATGAAACAAGTACTATGTGACGTATGTAACGTGGTTCTATTCAATAAAAATGTCGAGTAATAAAGTAATTATTTTTAAAAAATTACAGAGAAAAAACAGATAACCAATATACTTCTTAACCTTCACAGAATATTCATAACAAAGATTCAAGGGGAAACTGGTTAATTGGAAGTGACGATCCAAAGCTCCACTTAGGCAATCCAGATTCTAAGTAACCTAACCAAATACCCTAAGGGTTGAGGGACTAGCGCTGAAATACCTAGGACGTGTTCTCGGTTGGGCATCAATAACTTTTAGCCATCGAGGAAAGGGAAACGTAAAAAAAATCATGTAGTAATTAAAAGTGTTGTGCAATCTTCATTCATAGATACAAGGGACTAGACATATCTCTAGACCTAGTAATGATTAAATATATATGAAACAAAATAATATACATGTACTTGCAGTTAATGATTGTATACCAAAAACAAATTAAATACATTTTCATGCACCACACACATGGAGACAAAGATAATACTAGAAACTAACATTGCTAAAGCATATACCAAGACAGAATAGTAAACCCACAAGTATCGATTCTTGGTCAAAACCTTACTATACAATTACTTATATTCAAGACATGAAACTATGATAATAAACAACATGCATGAATTCCATCCAAGGTAAAAGGCCCAGTTTTAAATTATAGTTTCATATATAAAAGTAGAAGGAGAACTGATAAAAACATCACATAATTTAAACAAATGAATGTTTGCATTTTGTTTAGACTTGTTTCAAAATAAACTACAGTCAACCCCATGACTATGCCTGATAATTAAGACAATATGACCATATTACAAAAAATAAAAAAGATCTTCTTATCTAACCCTGTTGGGTCAAGGTCTGGTAAGCCCTATCTCCACAGCCAAACTTAACCAATCCTTCGATGTACACTAGACAAAGCAGAGCAAGGGTTTTGAAGTAACCCTAACTGGAGGATGAGGTTCAAGAAAAAAACCTGGAATCGAAAATGAAGAAACCCTAGTGAGAAATTGAAATTGATGGTCGGTCTAAGCCTGAGATTCACAATCCAGTACCTAGAACCAAAGAACTCACCTGTAACCAAGGGATGGAGAAATTAGCCAGTTCCTAGCAGTGATGAAAATATTTTGAAACATAAATGGATTTGGAGTCAAACAACAAATAATAATATAATTACCTGTTTTAGAATGAACCCATTCAACAAAGTAATGTTGAGGACCTTTAGCTCAAAATATGCTATGTGAGCTTCTAGAGAATTGTAAGGTAAATTCTACTGGCATAGTTGAACTTAGAACAAGAGGTAAAAATGACTAAGCGTGACCATAAACGTTTTTTGCCCCTCACCGACTGATGGGAAACCTAGTTCAATGAACACCTGCGAATTGATAAATTCAATGGAATTAGAGTGAAAGTCGTGGGCAAGAAAATACACATTGTAATTTTGGAATAACATGGTGATATAGCTTCAAACCTTACATGGAAAGAGACTGTGAGGATGGCTTCAAACCCTTAGCATGATTCAAGGAGGATTCCTTGTCTACAAGATCAAAAAATCAATGTAATACATGTATAACATAATCATGACAACATATAGAAATATAACACATAAGCATATAACCATATAACCATCATTCTAGCTAGAGTCCAGTCATCAATGCATGACCATATCAACTACACATACCATGACCTCATGCATGACAACAACCAACATACCATGACCTCATGCATGCGATCCATACATAGCCACTATCATAATACATGCTCATAACCAACATAATAACAACAAAAATACCAAGGAAAAAACAACCATATAATCCACATATAAACCAGTATAATACTCATGAATTAACAAGGAGAAGTAACCTCATATTAATGATGCAAAGGCCAACTAGGTTCAGGACTTCCACGAACCACCTAACCATAGACAGGGCTAAGCCAAACCTCTCTTCATCTAGTCACCCTCATTCCATATTCCAAGTTGAATGTGGGACATCATACAACACATCAATCAAAATTATCCAAGGCTTCGAGAGGCCAAACCGCCTCAACCCATTAAACGATGTTTCTACCTCATGGTCATACATCACAAACCATCACCAGATTGGTCTCTACCCAAGCCTTCCAGGGCTCCAGAGTGTTTGTTCCAACCAAGGCTTCAGTTCTAGTGACTCAACCCACAACTGCCTCTGAACTCTAGAGCGTTTTTCTAACCAAGGCTCCAGGACTATTAATTCAACCCACCAAGGGCTCTGGACGGTTTGTCCAACCAAGGTTATAGGACTAGTAACTCAACCCAAGTTATTACAGAGCTCCATAGCGTTTCTCCAACCAAGGATCCAGGAACTAGTAACTCAACCCAAGCTAAAGGAAACATGAGAACCAACCAGAAAAATAAAGAAATGAACCCACAACACCATGTCTATCTAGGAAATGGAAAGGCTAGGAAAATCCACTGTCAATCTAGGAAAACCTCCATGCCAATGACAGATCATAACCAAGAAACCACTTGCATATGCCATGCATCCCAAAACTAGTGAGGAAGACATACATGCAACTTGATACCTGCAAGAAGAACCAGTTGAAGATGTTGATCCTGATGTCCTCTTGTGCTTTCCTGTTGTTCCTTTTCCTTCTTGCTCCAAAACTTTGAGTATGCCACACTCCTCCAAGAAAACTCAAAGTGTCTAAGAGTATGAGAGAGAGAGAGAATGGAGAGAGAGCTCCAAAATCGAACTGAAAAAAGTTTATGAATTTATCCTCAAAATCCTTTTTATTAATGAGGCCTCTATTTTCTTCATTTTCCATCATTTTGTTAATTTTCCTCCTCACATGAAACCTGTGATCTTTCACCTCCCTTTTCTCCTAATTTCCATTATTTTCATAAATAAATGTGCCAACATGTTATTTTTCCTTTCCAAAATCTTTTCCATTGCCTTTGTCAATTTCCTTCACCATTAATCAACCGCCAGTTATCCTCCATCACTATGTTTTTTCCCAACATTAAGCTTGGAATAAGTGTCCCATCAATCCTGATTTTTATTTTTTCTTTATTAACTTTTATTACATGGAATTTTCACCAGGGCTATTACATATGTAAATATTACTATAGTTTCATGGGAGGTTTGATTAAAGAAAGTAGCTACTTCTCTTTTGCAAGTGGTGAGATGGTGGTGGTGCCAAAGCTATGAAACATGTTGGAAAAGGAACTTTAGTAGTATAATCGCTTGGTCTTGCAACATGTATCGCCTTATTGCTCTAATAGCTCATTGAAAATGTTTTAGTTATGATAGATGTGACTCCCTATCCCTTGAGAGAGACATGTGGTTTGATCCTCCTCGTTGGTATGTTTTTGTAGAAAACTAGGGACCACTGATAGATTCCCATGAGGTGGTTATTTTACTCAAAAACACCTACATAAATAGACCTTTCAAAATTTCATATTGCATGCTTATAGATCAATGACCGAGATAGGTTGAATGGTGTTTACAAAGAGAAATATTCTCCCAAATAGGGCATGGTTTTTATATGAATGCACAACATAATCATGGAAAGTATAAACTGAATATATCGCAACCCGGATGGATGAAACTAGATCCGGGGTCTTCAAAACTCGTTCAATCTTCACTCGGAGTACAAGTCGATCCATGTGAAAAATGTTCTGGAGTTGAACATGGAAAGACATCGCCTAATTACCAGCCAATGATGTAAGATGTTAACAGGCATGAGACGAATCACCAATAATGACAATGACCCTCAAGGTACTACAGTACAATTCACGTGGTGTGAAAAGGGACTTGGCGTCGAACACCACGTAAAATCTCTCGGTCGAAGGCCATTGATGTAAACCTGTCGCCGAAAGTGAGAAACGTGCCATTGAAGCATGAAAGCTTCAAAGTACTGAAAGGGTTGTTCCTAAGTCAACTTCTTGGATAATGAGTTGATTTCAACCAGAAGCGACCCATCGCAGGAGGGCTTTAATGAATCCCACATCAACGACACGGAACGAAGCAAATGATTTTGGAGGTGAAAACAAACTGACGATATAGGGTTCATGGTGGCGGTCATGAAGGAATGAAGAATGAATGTATTGCAGTGGGTGAGACACAGGTGAATTGTCTAAATGACTTCTCTTGAACATACCAGCGACACTGACAATGGATTGGTAGCGTTAACCCCAAAGATGGATGGTGTGATGGACCAATGGTGATGACCAGTGAAGGGAACAACCCAACCCGGCATGGATGTGGAAGGAAAGTGTCATGTTCAAGAGCGACTTGCTACCAATAAAGTTTCTTCTTGTTTTCTTCCCAATTTTCCCCAGTGATTGTTGACCAGTACCTCTTTATTTTTTTCAAGCTTGAGGAGGATAACATATGCTTTTTCTATAATCTACCCTTCGGGCGAACCTATCGCTATATTTTAGCGAGTCTAGCAACAATGAAACTCGTTCTCGTCCTGTTGAATGAGTTTGTCGCTATTTGGTTTTAACGAGTTTAACAACAAAGATAACTCGGTCTCTTTCAATTTTAGGGAGTCTGAAAGAAGCAGAAAGAAGACTCCGAAGATTCGTTTTCGTTGTATAATCCCTTAAGTCCGAAAAGGCGTAAAATAATACAAAAGGGATGAATTTTCGATAGTTTTAACGAGTCGAACAAGACAAGCGCTCGATCTTTTTTTGTAATAATCTCTCAGGTCCAAAAAGATTAAAATCTAGAGGAGGGATAACACTTCTGATGCTTTTTAACGAGCTAGAGAGGCCAATCGCTCGGTAATATTTTCATATTTTACGAGTCAGGTGAAAAGAGCTTAAAGAAGACTCGTTTTCGAGGAACGAGTGATGGTTTCGGGTAGCAGCTGATTCCAAGTAGGATTTGGAATTTCCCAATCATGGCAGTTTTACAAGGATGGCTAGCAGAATCACTCTTCGCAGATGTTCCTTGAAGGGGTAAACAATCATATGGGGGTGAATGATCAGCTAAAAACAGAGTGTGAGGTGATGCGAGAACACGGACCAAGCTCAAAAGCTGGTGATAAGGCATTCACAATGGTTATTTACCGGTTCATTTTTTAATGAGCTTAAACGCTGGGGGAAACACTTGCTCATAACTTATGTTTATTTTTTAACGAGCTTGAACTCTTGTGACAACATTGCTCGCCAGTCATATGATAATAAATATCTCATTCATGATGCCATTTTTTATAGAGCTTGCACCTTTTGAAGCTTTGCCCCAAATCCTTTCTTTATGCAAGTTAGGAAATGACTAGCCTTACGGGTTTAAAGGGTTAGAAGTCCTAAAAATTTGAAAAATAAATAGCTGCTCTTCACATGCATGCGGAAAGGTTTGCATGCCCCAAGTATAGTGAAAACTTTCCAGGTTACCAAGAAAGTTCCATCCGCGTAGCAGACAGAAAGCTACCTTGGCGATGTCTACCAAGATAGACAAAGAGGATTGGTGCGACCGCATGCCACTCAGCATAACCTTAACGAAGGTATCTTATTCCAATCCAATCCCATTCCTGTGAGGACGGGTGTCAGACTAGTCATATATCCCTCACGGAAATCCACTCTATACCCAAGGTTTTGCTGCCGAAACAAACCAGGGTGCATGCCCCCTGGGTTTCAGTCACATCTTCCTGAATCACTCGCACTCATCAGGTGGACGGACTAGAGATCGATGAGACATTTCTTGCCTGAAAAGACCATTTAGAGACAGAATTTGACTATTTGCAATGTGTGATCCGGGGAATGACATTTGGTCCACGAGCTTGACCATTCTGCCTTCGTGCGGAAAACACATTACTCTAAAGAGTGAGGAGACAATGGCTCCCATGCAATAAATATAGTCGCGTCCAAGGAGTAGATTATAATCTAAAGGTCTTTGAACTACCATAACATTCATGTGAACAATTTTCCTTCTCAAAGTAAATGGGCACATTTGGAAAAGGATCCCTAAAGGTCGGACTAGTTTTCCCTTGTCGAAGCCCTGTTAGATTTCTCATTTCAGGCAAAAAGCGATGGTGAACCAGCTAGTGCTTTTCCAAGCAGTTGAGGGAAAGGATACTCACAGAAGCCCCTTCCACCAATGATGCGTACAACCATGCACATCTGTAAGCTTGTACAATGATTCTGAATGGTACACTGGCTGGTAAACGGGGTCTGCCTAGTAGATTCCAGTCGAAGGAAACAACTAGGTTGCTTGGTGGTGGGACCGAATAGACGGCCGGGTAGGACTCCGATGAACTTCCTTCCTGCGGTAAAGGAACCGGAGGACTACTCTCAAGCTCATCGAAGTCGGTGTTGATGAAAATAATTTGAACGATGTCGTTCTCTTTCTCTTCAGTGATGGTATCGTTCGAAGATGAACACTCTGAAGGCAATACCAGGTCAAATGGCGTATTGACTCTTTGAATTTCGTCTAGTATGGATTCTGAGGGTTCATTTTTAACGATAGGTGCTTCGGCTGACCACAATAATGGGCCAGCCGTATTTTCAACCGGTGGAGGGCTCGGCAAGAGTTTTTTATATCTAGGAGGAAGTCGTAGCAATGAAACTAGACGATTATCCAAAACTCTTTTAGCCTCTTCAAGGAAGGGACAACGGTGGACGACATGATCGCCTTCACACAACTTACAAGGAAGTTTAGAAATCCTTCTTTTTCCATGTGCTTCACTTTCACTGGTTGATGGTGAGCATTCAACATGATCGCCAGAGGTTGATGCTATCGGATTGTGCAAACGAGGAGACAGTTCCCTTAAGATCTGAGGGATGCAGGGACAATCTAGGTGATAGTGGTCTCCATTGCAAATGACGCAAGGAGATTTAGGTTTTGACTGTGCAGTGTGTGGATTTTTGCTAGATGATACTTGGTTGCTCCCTTTCGATTTTGGTTCCTTTTTCTTCTTTTCCTTTTTCTCTTTCTACTTCTTCTTCTTCTCAGTTACTTGACTTTTAGCTTTATCGGCTTTATCAAGCAAAGAGGAAGGAGGAGAGGGAGAATCAGATGAAGTAGAAGGTTGGGAGACAACTCTAGTGTCGTCTAGTTGTTGATTAGACTGTTCAGGAATTACGAGATTCTAAACGACAGAGGTAGAGAAGAGCCAGACTGAAAAACCAATTTTCAATCCTGGAAGTGACAAAGTGGCCATATGGGGTGGACCAAGATCTCCCCAAGATAGGAAGGGACTAGGATTTCTTTCACGGGGAAATCCTTGGTTGGTAGACTCCATTTTCTCAACCTGAAGATCAACAGGGGAATCTGTGACGTTATTCCAATTAAAATAAATTTTTATACGCTTGGACACAACTTGTTTTTTCAATTTTAAAGAGTCGAGAAAAAACAAAAGATGACTCTAGTCGCCTTCGATTTTTATTGAGCTCGAAGTGACAAGCGCTCAAAGGACCTTTTCCTTTAAGGAGTTTGAAAAGGAGAAAAATGGACTTCTCTAGAGATCTAGGCAAAGAGGATTACCAAACCAATCGTAAAACTGCAGAATACTTTTTACGGTACGGCAGTCAATCTTCCCGAATGCTGTGTTCGGTGCATTA